>JAPYYQ010002310.1:0-30832 GCA_030522585.1 Anagyrus pseudococci
GTATTTTTTTCATTGCAAATAAGATTATTTTGTTTCTATTTCCGCCGGTTGCTAGGAAAATAGTAAAATTTCCTATATAATTTCTATCAGTGTAATTACTATTGAATAAAACAATGAATTGAATTTTAAAATAATTACTTCTGCGAAACAATAAAAATCATTTTTTCCCTCCTTAAAAGACCCATTTCTCAAACAATTTTCAACCGCGCGAAATATATTTTTCTTTTTCATGAATCATAACTCGTTACAGTGTAGCGAAACGAAAATAAAAAGAAAGGACACGATATGCTGGAAACGATAAGCCTAAGACAATGAATTTCGAGAAGGAAGAATAAGAAAAAGAAAAGAAGAAGAGTAAAGAAGAAAATTGTTGTCGTTTATGCAAGGTAGCGAAGGAAAAAGAAGCAGCAGCAACATGTTGATGAAGAGCTTCTTCGGGCGAATAGCCAAGGACTTCCGGCAGAAGGAGCTGCTGCCGTTGAAGCTGATATTCTTCACGCAGATGTCGAGTGAGTGTGTTTTCGATACATCCGAGAAAATAACTAGCCCCGCGCGTGCTTGCGCACGGCGGGGCCCGTTCGAAATTCGGACGATCGTTGAAAGCTTTCTTCCTGTGCCGCAGCGCTGTTCATCCTCTACCCGTATCTGACGATCCACATGCGCGAGCTGGGCATCAACGTCGAGGAGACGGCGGTGATGAGCGGCATCATCCCCTTCGTCGCCATCATCATGCCGCCGATAGCCGGGCTCATCGCCGACCGGATCGGCAATTTCAAGGTGAGAGCCGCGTCTGAAGATGCCCGCGGGCCAGGCTCACTCTCTAAACACGCGACGTTTGAACCACCAGGTCCTGCTGTCGCTGTTCTCCATGCTCGGCGGTGTGGCGGCCTTGCTGCTCCTCCTCGTCCCGGTCGGCCGGCTGACGGTCTCCCTGCCCAGCCGCGCCGTCCTCGAGCTGGGCTGCGGCGGCGACGGCCTCGAGCTCGGGCTCTACCGGGACTACCCGTGCGACCAGATCCCCGAGGCTCGGCTCGATCTCGCCCTCGAGAGCTGCGGGTGAGATCACGATCCCCCGGGCCCAAGCAGCTCTTGTGCCCGGCCCCACGTGCCAATGATTTACTTGTCCGCTTTTTTGTTTTCCGCTCGTTGACTTTTGGCAGGTACGCTTGTCCGATGAGCGGACAGAACGAGACCGGCATCCAAGAGACCCTGATGGCCCGCGGCTACCAACTGCACGTCTACGATCCGAGGAGCGGGAGGAACGAGAGCTACAGCTATCGCATCTCCGAGAGCGACATGCCGAAGGTGAGAGCGACGAGGCGATCGTTGATTTATTGCGCGCGTCGATTGGACCCCGACGCACTAGCGGATAAATCGCGCGCTCTCTGTTGCAGAAGTCGAAGATACCGAAGGACCCAAGGGAAGATAAGATCTTGAAGAACCTCGAGTTCTACAAGATCGCGATTCGCCGGCTCTCCAAGAACGTCCTGTTCTTCCCAGCGCACAAGCCGCAGCTGTTTGAGTTCGAGTGCAGCGACGGCACTGACAACGCGACCGACTGCAAATTCCAGGACTTGACGGACCAGGTGAGCAAGAGAAAGAGAGCTGTATTGACCTATAATGAGAGAGGCTAAACATTAAAACTCTACGATACAGGACGTACAGGCGCCTGGCAGAGCGAGCACGCGAATCAACGCGAGCGTGCAAAGGGTGAAGTCGAGCAGGCACGACGCGGAGGAGGAGCAGATGCGCTACCTCGCTCGGAGCGTGTCCTGGCGAGCGGCTGCCGATGAGAAATCGGCCCGGTGCACCGACAGCCAGCAGGAGGTCAGCCTGACCCTCGAGCTGAGCGAGGAGGCCTCGGTGAGGGCCGATCGCTGCCAGAGGCGCTGCCTCGCCACCGCGCCACGCAAATCCCTCTGCACCAATTCCCAAATGCTCGTGGAGTTCGACGTCAGGCTGACCTTTTGGAGTTACCTCTGCATCCGCGTGTTTATCGGTAACTGATAGTCTGCAGAGACGGAGAGGCTACTTTGTGGTTGCATAGGGAGTTTTGTAAATGACGACGGGTGGGCGTTTGTTGTTACGCAGGGATGATCGGTGGCACGGCGTTCGCCATGTTCGAGGGCGCGGTGATCGCGGTGCTGAGGGAGCACAAGGCCGACTACGGACTCCAGAGGATCTACGGCAGCATCGGCGGCATCATATCCTCGCCGCTGTCCGGCTTTCTCATCGACTACGCCAGCAGGAACAAGAGCTACACGGACTTTAGGTGACGTTGTCTATACAACAATACGTGCTCGGTTTATTTTTCCTTCTCCTTTTAACTCAGGATATAAACATTTCTTGATGCCACATGTTAAAGAGTGTCTACTTTCGTTGCGTTGCAGGCCCGCCTTCTATCTTTACGCGGTATTGAAGATATTCTCGGGCTTCCTGATGCTCCTGATAAACCTGGAATTCAAGACGCCAGCTACGGACGTCGTGCACGACGTATTGTCGGTATTGAGAAACATCGAGGTTGTCGCTCTTCTCACAGCTTGTTTCATTAACGGTAATGTATGCACAAACATGTTTCTGTGTATTTCTCGCGTACAGCCATCGCATCCTTGTACATAAATCCTCCGCTCCCGGCTGGTAAACACGCGAGCATGACGTGCGCTTGAAAAATCGGTACGTCACATTACACACTTTGGGATCGGTCGTTATAAGCGGAGTGGAGAGGGTATAATATAAAAACATCCGTTCTCTAGTCGCTCACTTTTTTGTTTGTCATCTTGACGATCTTCCGTCGAACCTTTGACGTCGCGCGGTCGACCTGTTACAGACCGGCGCCGCGGCGGTAGTTTTATATTGGTAAATTCTAGACGAGCCAAGGAATGCAGAGAGCCCAAGAGTGTGTGTGTGTGTGAGAGAGAGAGAGAGAGAGAGAGAGAGAGAGAGAGAGAGAGAGAGAGAGAAAGAGAGAGAGAGAAGCTCGGGTCGAAACAGCTTGCTGGGTGTATAGGTATGGAGAGCAAGTATACCCGGATCCACGGAGAGACAATGAAGACGGTTCGGCGAACCGCGTGCGTTACGTCGGCGCCGTGCCGACGATCGAGCGCGGGCGCGCGCTTGCTGTGTGCTGTAATTACCGAGGGGCTTTGAGGCCAAGCAGCTCTCTTATCCTCCGCGGATGTCAATGCCGCGCTCTATAGACCAGAGCTGCTCTGCCTACTCCGGATGAGCGGTAGCCTCTGTTGCGCAATACTCTACTTCCGCCGCTCCTCGCATACTCTCCCATACTCTGTGTACGGCTGCCTGCGCGCCCGTGTGTATGTGCGAGCTCCATCTTTTCCCAGCGCTCCTCTTTTCTCTACGCCGCGCCTACACACCTTGCGCATCATAAGCGTACACTTGTAACCAGTAGAAATAATGATTTAGGCACCGCCTGGGGCTACATCGAGTCCTTCCTCTTCTGGCTACTCGAGGATTTGGGCGCCTCCCGCGGCCTTATGGGCATGACCATAACCGTTGGCGGGATGGCTGGTATTCCCCTGCTCGTGCTCTCCGGTCCCATTATCGACAAGCTGGGCCACGCCAATGTCCTCTTCATGGGCTTCATTTTCTACGCCATCAGGCTGATGGGTGAGTTTTACATTTGATCCAGCTAGCCCAAGCATCATATGTGTTACATCGGGCGCGTAACGATGACGTTGTAACGACTGCTTTGCAGGCTACTCGGTAATCCAGGAGCCGTGGCAGTGCCTGATCTTCGAGGCCCTCGAATCGGTGACCTCCTCCCTGAGCTTCACCGCCGCGGTCACCTACGCTGCGAAGCTCTCGACGACCTCGACCGACAGCTCGATCCAAGGGCTCCTCGGTGGGATCTACTACGGAGTCGGTGAGTAGAGGCGTTCTGCCGACTTTTCCCACCGGCCAATTGATATTTACCAAGCGCGACTGGCAATTGCCGCTTCGATGTTGGCTCTAGGCAAGGGCTGCGGCAGCCTCATCGGCGGCTTCCTCATGAAGGGCTTCGGGACCCGGCCGACCTACCGGATCTTCGGGGTGGTCACCTTGCTCACCGGGTTCATCTACCTCGCGTTCAACCTCTGCTACCTGTCGAAGCGGCCGCCGAGCGAGGGCAACGACATCGTCAAGAAGAAGCCCAAGCCGCCGGCCTGGCAAGCGGAGAACGGCCCTGCCGGCCAGCAGCAGCAGCAGCAGCAGCCGACGAGCAACGAGCAAAAGGCTCTCGAAGCCGTGGCCCGGGAGCCGTACGTCGTCGACGACATCGAGGCGATCAACAACGCGCGCAACCTCGACATCGTCGAGAGCGTCGTCGCGGAGCACGCGGAGGAGGCGACTACTCTACCGAGGCAGAGGCACCAGGCCAACGGCAACGTCAACCCGGCCTTCAGCCCCGACCACGAGCCCGCCTGCCAGGTCACCGTCGAGCACCAGCCGAAAAAGGCCAACGAGTGACAAGATCCTCTCTCTACTTTTCTCTACCTCTCTATCTCTCTGGCTTTGCGTCAAAGTGCCTGGGATCTGCGATTCCGAGACTGACGCGTGTCCGATCGATGAGGCTTTGAGAGGGACTTGTTGGCAGCGAGCGCGCGCGGCTGCTCGGCATTTCGAGCTGCTCGATCGGTAAGGTCGACTCGAAAAAGCGATACTTGCGGAGGGAGCGTTTCGGGGTAGAGAGTAATTGGGAGGTGAGTTGTTGCTGTTGCTATGAGATTCGTTGTTTGTCAACGTCAGGAGATTGGCTCAAAATTATTCCACAGTATTCCTCTGTTTTTTAAACGAAAATTCGAATTAACGCTTGACAAGTTTTCGAAATCATAGATGACAGACAGACACGACTCTGCTGTGAAATAATAAGTGACGCTCGACTGCTCTCGCATCATCGTGAACTGGGCTTGAACTTGAACCGAAATACTCGACTCGAGTTTAAATATTTGAGTATTGCGCGGCTGCGAGGAGAGAGTTGCGCGCATGAGGTATATAGTTATTTAAGTAAGTTGTACGGCCAGTAGTAAGATTATGTGTTACGTTTTTATTGTTTTTCAATATTTAAATGTTGGCCGAAACATCGTGCGACAAAGAACAACAACGTTTTCGATCTGCATTACAAATCATCGGCTTTAAAAGTTTGGAAAAACTTTGCAGTGTATGGCGCGAGTAAAAATTATGAAATCGATTGATGTGAAAATGTTGTGTTGTTTGCGCGACCGGTTCGTGCTTTACGTTGACAGCTGGATGATTACGGCAAAATATGAAATTTAATTTAAAATTCATAAAGATAGTAAATAATTATTATTATTATTTTATTTTTCGGATTTATTTTGTTTCTTAGCGTTATTGCTTGTTTAATTCAATAAGCGTTAATAATAAGAAGAAGCAGCAATTATCTGCTTTTTTATAAAACGATGACAACTTGGCAATATTTTTATCGGTAATCTCACATGTTAGATATGATTACAATAATATTACCTGTGATGGAATTTTTTTGTTTCAAGTGATCTGGTAGAGATTTGTTTAAAGTGATAATAGTTAAATAATGACGGTAATGTGCAACGCGTCACCGTATACATACGTTTATCGAATGTTGTACGTCTACAACAATATGTATTTTACGTAGTGCTATTCTACGCAATAGAAAATTTCATTTTGTTCCTTGAATCAAAGAGAGATTTTATATATGTTTATTAATTTAGTGTTTACGTAGAGTTAAATATACCATCTTACCTTGTACCGTAATGTGTAGTTGAAAATGTTGCGTATTAGGACAGAGAAGAATCATCAATCAGTGTATAAATCTTACCCAAACTTTGTCTTATTTTTTCATGTTGGCTCGAACAAATATTTGATCAATTTCATTAACAAATATTGTTTTACATACACGTTTCCTGTATCTTCTCTTTGGCATACCATATACACGACAAAATTAAGCCAATCAGCAATGATTAACACAAAGTTTGTACATAAAAAATAATAAAAATAAAACGAGCGCAAGGAGAAATGATGAATCGATTGTCAAAGCTTGCAGAGGAAGAGAATCGAAACGACGAAAAAGGAGCACGTGTACTCTCCTCGGTCGATATGTAAACATTTCGCGAAAAGCGAGCCACGATGCCATCTACACTGGAACGGAGACTCGCGCTCCGGGGGCGGGATTATTTGTAAATACATGCGTCGCTTAATTATTGAGAAGCTAAAGTGCAACAGCTGAAAAGGACAATAAAACAAAACAGTATTTCCAAAGAGTTTTTATTTGTCTTCCGAGGCCAACGAGAGAGAGAGAGAAAGCTCGCACAGCATTACCCCTGCACACACCTTCTCCAATGGCACTTTTATACTCGCGCGTGGCTAACATGTCCCATAGAGCAATCCAACATTGTACCCATAGCGTTAGCATTCGCAGATATCGAAGCCCGTACAAGGCCTCGGTATCACTCTGAAGCCCATTCAAGCCGAGAGACGAGCCCGGAAGCCCACGGCCTCATAGACGCGCGCGTGCCTCACAGACGCGTCGCAGCATCGGCTGGTATGCATGTTCTCGCGGCAGCCAGCGCTAGGCACCGGGATTGCGCAAGCGCGCCGGCGGAAGGGGGAGGCTCGCAGGGGTGCGCAAGCTCCCCGAGCCCGCGGCTAGCTGGGGCTGGCTCTCGGTAGTAGCTGGCCAGCTGCAGCCGAGCCTGTACCGCCGCCGCTCAACCGTGGCTAGGGCCGAGAGTGTGCGTGTGCGTGAGCGAGAGAAGCAAGTGCGTGCGAGACCGAGCGGCCGGGCATCTCCCTCTGATCCTCGCCGAGGACCCTGAGCAACCCTTTCCTTCGGAGCCAGCTAACAGGCTGTAGGGAGAGTGGCGGAGGAGAGGCTCTTCCGTAACGCCGATCGGGCCCCTCGGCCGAGCTTGGCGAACGCAGAGAAAGTGCAGGCACCCGTCTGCTCTGCGCTTCGGCCCGCTCAGTGATGCTCTTCTTCCCGGGGCCTGAGCTGCCCGCCGCTGCCGGACTCTGAAGCGGAGACCCTACCGCCGATAAGACTACACTGATAGACGACAGATACAACTGTAGGTCCTGCGGACATATCGCCGCCACGAGCGCGATAACGGACGAGGCGGGCGGCGATAGCTGTAGCTGTAGGAAGGACGACGAGGGCCAGCCCAGCCAAACTCGCAAGGTCAGTTCTCGACGTGAAACACTAGCCCGACAGAACCCCCCCCCCCCCCCCCCCCCCCCCCCCCCTTTTCTCTTTTTCATCCAAAATATTCCCGTCCGCTCGTGGGCTGGATTCTCGGCGTAAGCTCTCGAAAACATCCTTGCCCTGTTCGCTTCGTCTTCGCCGTTTTCCTTCATCGTCAGAGCAGGACTTCGGCGTTTCGCCAGCCAAACTTTTATCGATTTCGTCATTAAGAATTCACGTGTGCGTGCGCGTGGTGTACGTGTCTCTTGGCACAAACGCCTCTTGCATCTCCTACCCTCTCTCTCTCACACACAGATACATCTCCACACGCGCGCGCAAACTGTCCAACCCATTCCCAAAATTCAGAGGATGCAGAGTGTGGCGCAATAAGGGACGAAGACTAGCCGCAGCTGGAGAACTGCTTGTACAAACCTGCGAGCGGGCCTTGGTCGGCTAGCTGGGCCATTGGCAAACCACAGGGGAGCCTTTCCGCGGTCAGCTGTTCCGCGCGTGCAAGGTAGAGATGCCCAGCGAAAGACGTAACGACAAGAGCGGGCGGGGGCAACTGGCGGAGGGGGGTCAGGCTCTAAGCGGCTGGGAAGTCGGGAAGCGCGAAAATTCGCGGCGAGGAAGAGAGAGAGAGAGCTTGCGCCTTATACTCGCGAATCAATAAATTCAGCGTGCCACCGGCGCGCGAGAGAGAGCTGCAGGGCTCGGCTCCCTCCTCCTCCTCTTCCACCCACGTCTCTCCTCCTTCTCCTGCCGCTACTGCTGCTTCTCTCTGACGCCCTCGTACGAAGTACACACGCCTTCCTCGACCCCGATCTTCCGGCCTTCGTCCCTCTCTGCCTCTCTTCCCCCCTCGCCTCTCCCCCCGAGCCCTCCTCCTCCTCCTCCTCCTCCTCCTCCTCTTCTATTCCTCCTTTCTCCACATCCACGGCCCCTCCACTCCCCGCGACTCCTCGTCTTTGCTTTCGGGTTACCCGGAAACGAAGCCCGCTCTAGGCGGCCCGGCGCTCGCGCTCTCGTTCGGCCGCCTCCTCATTCTCTCCCCCGACCCCCACTCCCGTGCTCCCCCCCCCCTCTATCACTGGCATTTTCGAGATTGTTTGTCTTTGCGATTAACACGGGGAATTCACGCTCGTTCCCTCTCTTCACGTCCTCAAGAGAGGCAGAGCGACGCGATCGGGTCTGCTCGATTGCGGAGATTGACGGCTGATGTGCAATTTCGGTCTTGTACGAGAAAGCCAGGGAGAAAGAGGATTGACGATGCCCGAGGAAAATTGTCTGAATAGACAGAGATAGACCTCCCCTCGAGTCTCTTCTCAGAGAGCAAGCGAAAGAGGAAGAGTGGATGAGAGAGAGAGAGAGGGGGGGGGGATTGACGCGTTTAAGGGCTTTTTATTGCTTAGTTGTAGCGAAAGCGAGACGGAGCTTTATTTGCATCGTAAAAAAATTTAGCATCGCTTTGAAAATTCGAAAATTTACGGAGGAGGGCTATTTGAATTTGAAATTGAAAACTGCACCGGCAATGGGTCAAGTTTGGATAGTTTGAATAAATTAATGCCTAAAGTAGTATTGCATACATGTGCGGGAGATGAGCGTTGGTAAGTGTACGTGTGATAACAGCCACGTATTAACGCAAATACACGTTTTTAGGAAAAAAAATATTTAACGAAAATAAAACGGCGGACTCTGTAACGTCAATACAAGTCCGGAGCATTCGAGAAATTCAAGCGGGTCGTCTGACAGCATCCGTCTGTAACTACTGGCAACAGCTGCGCGTGCATCTGTCTCTCAAATCTAAGTCGACGCATTAAGTTTCTACATCTCCTTTTCTCTCTGTTTCTCTCTTTCATATATCTCGAAAGTAACGAAATTAAATAAGACAAAAAACGACAAATGCGGGTATCCTCAGTGGAATCATAAATTATGAGCGCAGGCTCGATGGATTCTTCTATGGGAGCAGATTGATATTAGAAAGCAAAGCTCCAAGGACAGGGGCATCGCATCGAAACGTCGACGTAGAGT
This sequence comes from Anagyrus pseudococci, assembly GCA_030522585.1. Classification (NCBI taxonomy): domain Eukaryota; kingdom Metazoa; phylum Arthropoda; class Insecta; order Hymenoptera; family Encyrtidae; genus Anagyrus; species Anagyrus pseudococci. The sequence continues at coordinate 9,206 of JAPYYQ010002310.1, forward strand.
ATCGTGGGGTGTATAGACAAGCGAAGTACAAGCCCGCTCAACGGCAAGCGGCACACGTCATTCGCATTCGTCACGCGCCTACATATAATCGAAGCGCGACGGCCGAAACTAATGAAGTTGACATCGCCGCGTCGACGTAGTCGTCGTCCGCGTCGTCGTTGTCGTCGTCGGCGTTGGCTCGGGTGTCCGTGAGAAAAAGGCTCGGCCCCACCTGGCCTACTTTTTCTCCCTTGCCCCCTCAGCGCGCGACGTCAAGTGCAGGCCGCGCTCGCCCACCGGCACGAACTCACCCTCTTCTCTCCCCTTTTCCCTGTCTCCAGCATGTGTGCTCGCGCGTCTCTGTATATACACGTGTGCGCTAAAGTGTGTGAGTGGCAGTGAGAGAGAGAGAGAGAGAGAGAGAGAGAGGAGCAGCTGTGCCTTTTCGACGTGCTACATGTCGGTTGAACGCGAGGCGCTTACTTGCCCTCGCGCTTGGCCCTAACTCGATTGTACGCAGCTGGCCGCTGGGCTATCGAATTAGCCAGCCATATAGCCATCCGATGTAGTTGTATACATATACATGTGTATACGCTCCTCAACTGACCCCGCAATTACATTTTCTACCGCGATACATGCACTTTTGTTAATCTTATTATTACGAATGTTTTTTCGGCCATTCTTTCAAGTCACGCCAATTACCGACGCCTGTGTCAATTGTTTTTCGTCTTTTTCGTTCTAACATTAGAGGGACATTTTGAGGCTCGATTAACGCGACAAGGTGATCCTCGATTATATCGTCGTTGATTTATTTGTTAACGAGTAACGCGACCAACGCGAGGAAACGTCAGTCAATACGTTATAATTGTGAAACGTCGATTGCCGCGAAACCGTATACGACTGTTACGTCGTCGCGTGTATATTCTGTGTGTGTGTGTCTGCGCAGGTGACGTTTGTACAATTAAAAATATCGACATATACATACATCATAACGTGCAATTTGGATTTTTAAATAATGGAATATATCACGTGGCGTAGCTTGAGTTGGGTTAAAGTGCGGATTTATCGCAACAACGTGGCTGCTTTATCGCAGCTGGTTTATACTCTCAACGTGGACTTGTACAGCCGGTTGAGCCGGGTGAAAATGCGCTTGATCTATTTCGACTTGCGTTGCATAGGAGAAATGGTTATCTCGGCAGGCGGGCCAAGTCACGCCAACTCTAGCTATTCCCCCAGCGATTTCGGTGGCTTCACCTGCTGGTACATGTATACATCCTAGGCCCGGCTATACACTTATACGTGCTAATGGTGTATAAGCTTGTTGGAGTAGTTGCCTTATGCTTGTGTGCCTCCTCCTGCGGGAGTCTTCACGGTAAAGAGCTCGTATTTTCCGGCCGTTTTCCTCTTTCTCTCGAGAGCAGAGAGAGAGAGAGAGGAAAAGGGAATAGCGGGAAAAGAGTTGCGATTTGCCTGTCACATGTACGTGAATGAGGCTGGAGCTTTGCAAAGAGCACTCTCGGAGCTTGGGGAGGTAATGACGCATAATAATGGCCGGACGCTCTCGGGGATATACCTGTCTGCCTATCCTAGCAGATGAGAATTTTTAAAATCAACCCAGCACCGAGAGACGCGCCGAGCCCTTGCCCAGCCGCTTGCTCCTACTCTACTGGCACTGATGCAATATTCATGCGGCCCAGTCGAGAGAGCGAACGAGCTGATGTAGGGATTTCACGCATTACCTCGAGATTTTTACTCGCATTCCTCTCGTCCGATTAGAAAGTGAATATGCATCTCTTCATTACCGCCGATTCCAGCCTAATAAGAATTGTTTTGTTGTTATTACATCTTTTCCCAAGCTCCTCGATTTACTTTTTACGAGTAATCAGAACAAGGGTAAAACAAATTTTCTTACGTCATTATTATTACATGTGCGTATTACTGTAAGCAGAAAAACTTGGGATTAATATTTACACTGGAATAAATGTTTTTTTTTAGTTTTAAACTGATCTCGTATGATCAGCCGAAATTGGCGCATTACAAATGGAAATAAACCATAAAAAACGTTTGAAAATTATTTGTATTCCTGTAATTACGCATCTCATTCGAAATATTAATTAGATTCAAATGGTAGTGACTGCTTACAACATTCGTCAACTAATTGCAAAACAATTATTTACAATGTTTCACAAGTTATCAAAAGGGTATGGTAGTTGAACTCTAGGTTCGTACATTTTTAAAAGGCATACGAGACATATTTGAGCGACATAATTTTGCAATGTATTTTTTAAGTTCTTCCTCGCTTATCTTCCTCGTCCGTGCTACAAAATTAAACGTATCTCACTATTTTCAAGTTGAATTTACAACGTTAAAAATGGGGTTTAGCGTTTTTCGCAACAATTTTCTGTAATTTCTAACATTTTTCCAAGCTTATAGTTTTAAATGATTCTCGTAGAGCCATCGGCGCGTCTCAAATTGATTTCGAGTTTAATGTTCTCAATATCGTTATCGCGATGAAGCGAAGTAAATGCTAAATTCCTCGAACATAAAACAACGTAAAAGAGATAGAGAGAGAGAGAGAGAGAGAGAGAGAGAGAACGAATTACCATGCCGAGAGCTGTAGACTTGATAAAAATCGCGAAAACATCAAGTCACGCGTATTAGAGCTAAGCTTAGGGAGAGAGAAAGGGAGATAAGGAGAAAAAGTCTGAAATGTCTGGAGCAAGGGGACAAGGCTCTCTCTAGACGACATAAAGGAATCACTTTGGCCGAGTAGCCCGAGGAATGGTTGAAACTCTCCTCGCGGCGGAGAGTAGGCTTCGCATGATATCCGAAGCACGCGTATATAGAGAAGCTATAGAGGCGGAGAGGAGTAGCGCGAGGCACGCGCGTGGCGGCAAGGGGGGCAGAGGGGCAATGTAGGGGGCGTGAGGGTAAGTATCGACGCGGCGCGTTGGCCGCCCGATTTTCGTGAATGAACGCGGCCGCGGGAAACGAGGCTAAGCGGCGCTATAACGATCACGTGCCCCCCACCCCCGGCCGCTGCGCAAGCGAGTCTAGGGGAATGGGGGAGCGGGGGAGGATGATAAAGGCTAGGCTCTCCCTACTAGCTAGGCGCTCTGCACACACGCGCCCCGCACACTACTTTTACACCCCTTCTATCTCTCTCATTCTCTCCCTTATCCACACGCACGCGCGCAGACATGCAAAGGCTTGGCCTTTGTGCGCTCGTCCATCAGTCTGCTTGGCTCTCTCTACTTTTCGCGATTTCTCATTTTTGTCGGTTGGCTTGTGCTAACCTCGTCGTTTGTGATGATGCCTTGCTCTCTCTCTCTCTCTCTCGCTCTCTTGCTGATATATTATTCCCAAGCTGTACAGCCTCGGGAAGCCTGAAAATTGTCGAGTTTCCAGATTCCGGATAAATTTGTCGGGATTTATATGGTAATTTTGAGAGCAGGGAGGGCAAGGTTCACTTGAGAATGCCCGAATACCTCTGGAAATAAGTTTAGCGACTTGTAAATGCGCAAGCTCCTCTATATGTGTAAACGATGATTTATTTTGATTTTGCTTGGCGGGTTTAAATTCGGACTGGGATTTCAGCTGCTCTCTCTCTCTCTCTCTCTCTCTCTCTCTCTCTCTCTCTCTCTCTCCCTCTCTCTATCTCTGGCAGAGGCTTAAGATAAACGAATCGAAGCGTCGATGATATGTTTTTTAAAATAAAACGTCTTCGGGCGCTTTAGGTACTTTCGGACGGGAATAAACTCGTGAGAGGTCAAATCTCCAGCGTCACGAAAAATTGAAACGCAAATCCGTCATGCAAAAAAAAACAGTTTCCAACAGGATTTGAACCCTTGACCGCGAACTTAATAGACAGCAGCCTTGTGCACTGACATAACAGAGCTAATACATATTCAAACAGTTTTTCCTTGATAAGCTGCAAGAGTTTCAATATAAGTACAACACAATTTATTAAATTTAATTCAATAGTTGTAATAATTATTATTATTATTATTATTATTATTATTATTATTATTATTAATTATATTAATTATTATTAATAATAAAATTATTAATAATTTATAAACGCATATAAGCAAGAAAGACATCGTTTCAAAGGATTATTTCTTAAGTCAATTACTTAATACGAAGTAAAAATTATAAAAATTTATTTATTGAATGTTTATTGACAATTAAATTATAAAATACGTTTTTAACGCACATGAGCAAGTAATGTATCATGTATTAATATATTATGTATACTGAGTTCTAACAGACGTGACCATCAATTACCGTCTCTAATGACAGGGGACCCAATATTTGGCGGAAATAAAAATGATTATCAAATTTCTTAGGCATATATTTATCTCCAATTTTTTAACAGGCCTCGAAGTAATAGTTATTCCATGTGTTATCTTTTTCCACGTCCAAATAAAACCTCGCCTTTACATGTGCTTGCAAATTGTTAACAAAAATATTGCACGTATTACAGAAATGTTGTAATTGCCGATATATAAAATTTGCATGTTTTCGTTTCTTATAGTGATTCTCAAGACCATTCATACCATCACCTATTGACACCTGACATCGATAACAAAATGACTTAAAACGTTTGATTTTTTCGTGCACACATAACTGTAGATTTGGTAAAGAAAATGTTATATTATTTTCAATTAGTTTTGAACCATCCATCTCGTCGACATAATTACTATTCTTAAAATCTTGGACAAATTCTTTAGCTTTATAATACTTTACACTTGTTACTATTTTTTATAACTTTATAACTTTACGGTTTCTACTGATGGAACTTGTGTTGCCCTCCATTTTTCGTAATAACGCATGTTGTGTTCTTGAATTGATCTTATCGGGCCAGTAAGGTTTTTGTAAATCGAGAAAACTGATTTAACAAAAGCAACGTTTCGCCGACTTGGTTGGTCGGCCTCTTCAGGCTTTATTTCAAACACACAAAACAAAAATTATTAACAATTATTTACAGTACACAAACGTTGTTAATTATAGCGACGATATAATACCTTAGAAAACGCTGAAGGAAAATTTGCGCAGCGTTACAGCGTTGGCTGTGCCTGCACGTCTGATTTTATTTTATATTACAGCCGTCTATTTATACAATTTTAAACTCTATTGACACGCCCAGGTGGTAGCGGAAATCGAGACGATACCCCGCCCACCTGTGCGAAGCAAGTGAATATGTAAACATAAACAAAGGCGACGGCGGTAGAAGCTATACTCTGCTACTGCGCATTCGGAAGAACCGTTTATAGGTGAAATTTAAATTATCGACATCTTCTTTCTTGTTAATTCTATTGATGTGCATCATTTCGGAAAGACAGCGTTTTTTATAATTATTTTCTTTGTCTATTATTTTTATGTTCCAATCCAAACTGTGTTTACTATTTTTTTGATGGACTGAGATAACAGAGTCAGGGTTATAATTGTTTTTATGTTCTCTTATAGTCTTTCTTTTAATGCCCTTTTTGTTTCACCGACGTACGCAGCTGAACAGCCCTTGCATTTCAACTCATACACGACCCCTGTATTCTCCAGTTTATTCATCTTATCTTTTCCAAAGTCGAAAACTATATTTAATTTATTTGTGATGTTAGGTACCGCATTAATGCTTTTTAAAACTGATTTTATTCTGTGGAAAGTATTGTATATTTATGGAATCGAGATTATTGTTAGATGTGATTTGCAATTGTTTTCTGTATTTACTATTTGTGCATTATTGCTGTTTGTGATTTTTGTGTATCTTTGGCTTATGTATTTGTTAAAAAATGTGGACGGGTATGAGTTTTCGTGCAAAAGCTGTTTTACAAATTTCAAATTTTTTATTTGAAAATCTTCGTTTGAAAGCTTGACTGCCCTATCTACCAGGTTATAAATAATATTTATTTTTTGCTGTTTTGTATGGTTGGAGGAATAATTTAGAATTCTATTGGATGCTGTTGGTTTTTGAAACCAATCAGTAATTAGTTTATTGTCTCTTCTAATATTGGTACTGTCAAGAAAATTAATTTTATTGTTATTTTCAAATTCATGTGTGAATTGCAGATGTTTATTATAATTATTAAAGGTTTCTATTATCACTGGTAAATCTTTCTTGTGTATACACATTAGTGTGTCATCTACATATCTATAATAACTTTACGGTTTATAACTTTATCGATGTTATTTTGCATTAGAATGTTGTAACAGCAGCTTTTTTTGGAGCAAGCTTCAGAGGCAGAGGGAAAAATGAAAACAGAATATACGTAAAGTTTTTGCGAGAATTTTTTATTTGAAAACTAATTGAGAAGGGTCGATCGATGTGTGCCCGATGACAAAAGTATAATGATCGTTAAAAGTATTTCGAAATTCAAGTCTATATGCGCTTGTGACCAAACGAAAAAGGCATAAAAAAATAAGAGAAAAATCTAAAAATATTAGAAAAGCTCGAGAGAAAGAGAGCTATACAAGTGAGGACAATGGGATAGAAATCAAATTGAAGCAGACAGAATTTCCTTGCTCGTTGGTATTTTCTTCATTTTTTGCGTGACCCTGAAGCCTACGGTTGGGCTTCTCTCTTCTCTATTCTTTCCACAACCATTCCTCCCCCGCTCCCTATCCACGTCAAACATCAACAATTGTTGGAGAAAATAATATTTCATTTCGGTAGCAGAGCAGCACAGCAACGGCATTTGCCTTTGCTCCCCCTCCCTCGCTCTCTTCATATATACATGATATTCCAGTCGATCGTTTATTCCGCCTCGTCGAAACAGGCCGAAGTAAAGAAGTTTACCAAGTGAACTTGGCGAAATTACGTAAAAGACAACTCGTTGGCGTTGCCCTGATCGAATTAGCATCGTTTTTCAACCGTCAACCCCTGGGAAAGAGAGATAACTTTATCAACAAACTCAAGCTATTCAGCAGCTGCTCGTTTTTTTTCGTTATTTTCTCTTCGGCTGCCCACAAAGACAGCCAGAGCTAATAACTATGTTGCGAAGCAAACTTTTGAAACACAAAGAAACACGAAGAAAGCGCAGGGGGAAAGATAGAGAGAGGTATAAGGTATAGTTTAAAAGTTGTTTCGTTTTCCTAGACGAGAGCAGGAGCACGCCTCTTTATAGTTATCTGCGCGTACACGTGTATATATACATACGCAAATATGGAGGAGAGGGTGAGGGGGCAACAATCGAGAGTCGTAATTGAATTGGCGTCTTTTGTCCCTTAGAATTAGAATTTCCAAAGAGCCCAGGCGCCAACGAGTGTTGATGGAATCAAAAGGATCGCAACGAGCCCAAAAGAGGATCAGCGACTCTGGGGGGAGAGCAAGCTTGTATAAGCAGCTTGTGTCTTTCTCTCTCTCGTCTCGGATCGATTCGAGCTTTGGATATACACTCGTCAGGCGCTCCCAGGACTCCTTACCGCGAGAATCATGCTTTACGGCATTTCTTCAATTAAATAAGAAAATTTCCCATAAATGCGCCTCTGATCAAAATTACGTTTATGTGCGCGTGCGTGCGCGTATCAGGTAGAGCACACCGGCTGCGCTAGAGCGACGTTACTTATCGCCGTCATTATACGAAGCTGCTTACGTAAAGGCAAAATCAATTCGGAAAATCAGTGTGCGGCAGCGGCCAATCGATAGGCCCTTATCTTTCCTCTCTCTCTCTCTCTCTCTCTCTCTCTCTCTCTCTCTCTCTCTCTCTCTCTTTATAGTTATATACATTGTATACATAATGTACGAAAATGTTTTTCCAGCTGCGTGGGAATAAAGGAATTTCCCTCACTCTGATTCAGTCTGCTTTCTCCCTCGCCGCATACTTCATATTTTCTCTCTCTTTCACTCTGTCCCTCTGTTATACGCTGTGCTTCTTAATTCCACGATTTTGTCGTTTACGTCTTCCGAGAACCTCGTTCAGATTCGTTCGACACAAACGACGAAATATTCATTTTCTATACACTTTGGCGAGGCAAGCAAGCACTTGTTTTTTACTCCATCAAAATGTTTCGTCTACGGCAAACTGAAAACTTTGTACAGAGCCGACCTATACCGCAGGCACATTATATCCATAAATCTACATTATGAGGCCCGTGAAAACACGAAATCACAAAAATCAAGACACGAAAACGAAAGCTCGTCCAAATGGCCTTTCCTCCCGGTCTCGAGGATTACCACGCATTTTCCTTGGTCGCGTGCGCGCCAACGCAGGCAGCACATTATGCCTCGCTGTATAGTCTTAAGCCAAGCGCGACGGCACGCGCGCAGAGTCCCCATTGAAGCCCGTATAACCCTCGGCTTACAAAACTCTCTCCATTATTTTTCTCCGTCTATAGCATAGCGCTCTCAGCTTATTCACCCGAAAGACCCCAGCCCTCGAGGAAAACATCCGATTTTTTCCATTAGGACTTTATCGCGAGGCAAAGGTCAGCGGCGTACTGTTCCTCGCCTATCTCTCTCACGACAGTCAATATCTCACTTCGTCGCTCGACGAAAAAAAGAACAGCCAAGCTTTGTAGTCGTCTTCGGCCAAGCTAGCTTTTCCTCGTTTATATTTTTATCTTTGGGATACAACTCGGGCGCGCGAGAGCTTTCGTCATAGCGTCACGTAGGAATATAATTTAGCTCTGGCTTGTGTGTCACAGCAGAGGAAAGATCTGCGCTTTCAACGCGCTTTCTATGTATATATGAAACAGATATTTTTTTCTCTTTCTTTATATTATCCGCTAGAGAGTTAAGAGCTTGTTTTCTCGATTACCTTCGTAAGACGCCCAGCCGTTTCAGCGACTTATATATACGACAATGCAATAATCGAGCGCTCTCTCTCGATCGATCTCTCAAATGAACGTCTCGAGACACGTCCAATAAATCATCTCTCGAGGGCTAGAATACTCTCGAGCGAGAGAGCGGCCGGGAAAAAGAAGAGAATCGACCTGGCACTTCAAGCCGGCAAATAGATTTCCATTAAGAATAAAAAGAGGCAGGAGGGAGAATATAGTACAGAGCGTTCGAATGAAAATTGCAGCTGTATAGCAGAGTCGCATTACCTACAAACCGGAGCAACAGAATCGCGTCATTTTCAACGTGGTTTTTACATTTATTTTACGTCTATTTTACATCGTCGGTATGTCTCGCTCCCTACCTGATGTACTCGGCGTACTAGCAAATTATCCTGTCGAAAGCTTGATTTCGAACAGCCAAAAGAGTATGCAGGTATCTGTAAATTGTACTGAACGCCTACGAGGGCAATGTCACGAAGAGGGACGCATGTGCTTACATCAGGGTCGCACAAGTCGCCCGAGCACTAGGAAGGGTCGAGGGGTTTATGAAGTTGTTAGGGCTGTCAGCTTGTATGTTTTATTCGCGATCTAAGGAGATTAATAATAATTGGGTCGAATAAAAGGTGATGGCTAAATAACACCGCGATTACCCATGTAGCTTATATTATACCCTTTTAGTGCAGAAACTTCGATAGCTGATATACATCGTTGGGGCGCGTGCGGCTGTGTGAGACGCGCAATAAGAGCGTACCTCAATTTTTCCCCTTGGCGCTTTTTAAAGCTCACGTCTCAAGCCAACGTTGAAAGAGAAAAAGAACTTTGGAGACTGGCTACAGGGCTGTAGCCGGAAAGAAGGACGAGACGAGGGCAGAGTCTCAGGGGAGAGAGACTCGTCGACGCGCAGGCCGATTGGCCGGATGAAATCGATACACACGCGCACATACACATACTCGCACGTCGATAGTAAGGGGGAGGCGGAGAGAGAGAGAGGGGGGGGGGCCGGTGATGGAGTACGTCCATCTCCTTGAACCTCCCCTGTATCTGCAACAACTCGGCTACTCGGCCACCCTGCTCTCTCCCTCACTGCCCTTATTTTTAACCCCCCTCCTCTCTCTCCCTAGCCCCAAGATTTTATTTCTCTTTGCTCGATATAGTCGAGGAAGAGCTGAGGCTTTTACACGCGCGCGCCTCTCGTGTTTCTATTCCCTTTAACCGCGCCCCCCGTACGAGCCCACGCGGCACTCTCGAGCTGTAGCTTTTTCCTTCGCCTCTCGTTTTTGCAACGCCACGAGCCCAGTTGCCGGCCAACATCGGACCTTATACTCGCTGGCTTTTTCTTTCAAAGGCCGCCCCGGCAAGCCCTAAGAAAACGGCTATTTTTAGCGAGTGACTAAGTTTGCTCGGCTGTCCTATAGGCACACTAGATCCGAGGAGAGTCAGGAGCGAGTAATCGATGGAATCCGTTGCCAGTTGCTCGCGTATTCCTCTTCCTTTCTCTTTTTCGCTAAGTAATATGCCAAGATAGAGAGAGAGAGAGACAGAGAGAGAATAGATGTGATTGCGTCTACTCCTTCAAGATGTCAGTCTCGTTACTAAGAGACAAATGAGCAAAGAGAAAATTAAAGGCTTCCGTGATTGTTAGGGCTATTTTTGTTTTTTTTTCAGTTATGCTCAGATATCAAAGGAGAGATCAGTTCTGTACAGACACGATGGCTTATCATTTTTTCTTTGTTACTGAAATATTAAAATAGGAATATTACGCGAGTGTGTGTGTGTAGCGTGCAATGATAACGCGAACGTTCGCTAAAGAAAAATAAAAAGGAAAAAGAACAGAAGAAGAGCATGAAGAGTATAAAAAAGTATCGTGCAATTACAGGAGTTCCAATAACATAATCCGTCGAAGACCAGAATAAAGACGTTGCAAAAACGGAGGAAAAAGATCAGTTGGGTCGCGGTTAAGCGAGTTGTATTAGCGGAGCAAGTCAATGCTGGAAATAAATAGTCGGGGGGTGGAGGAGGAATAAGAGCCGAGTTTTCCGGCGCAGTCACGCCAAGGGGGGGACCGGGTGTAGCTCGGAAAAGACGTCGGGGCTATACACAGCATCATCATCATCATCATTATCATCGCCTCACCGAGGCTCACTAACCGGAATCCTCGTCGTCAGCTTGGAAACAAATTGGCTTCCAACGCGATTTCGCCCTCGCCGGGCCCCTCTCCTCCCTCTACCTCGTCATCCGCTTCCGACTCACTGGCACCGTCCCGTTTCTTCCCCTTCTTTTATTTTCCTTCGAGAGAAAAAGACTCGGTAAGAACAGCCTCTTCCCCCCCCCGCGCGCCTTGCGCTCTCTATTGCACTTGTTGCCTTTTCGTGGTTTTCCCTCGGAACCTCGCGAGGGAAACTACTAATTAGCCGGGAGAGAGGCCGCCGTCAAGCAGCACCTTGCCAATTAATACTCCGCAAGTCGGGCACCTCCAGCTGTTGTATACCGCTGTGCATTAGCCTCGGCCTCCCGAACCAAGCCCACACCACAGTCAATTCCATGGACTTTAATAAGCCAATTAATTAGAGGGTCCGCTCCGACTCGCTTGACGTTTCGCCCGACTGTTATGTCGATCGTATTTTCATTTCCGAAACGTTTTCCTATAACGCGCATTGCAGCAGAGAACTGTTGCAAAGTCGAATATGTTTCAACGATGGGTGGAATACTTGTTCTCTGTTGGCCGAGAGATTTGTTCTGGGCTTTCGGCTGATCGTAAAGTTGGGCGGGTTTATGGTTTTTCTTTTGTCGATACTTATTGATCGTGAAAACTCGATTTTAAGCACTAGCTCTACACAATAGCCATCGATGTACAAGCGCGCGTGAAAGACCGATTTTTCTACTTCTCACGATTTGTTTATCAAAATTTACTGCTTGGGTGTATTTTTAAAAAGATTTGATTTTTGCATAGTGAAAAATGAATTTTACTATTTACACTTGTGGATGTAAAATTTGCAGATATTATTAATGACACTTTGTAGATTGTTTTGTCATTAAAAAATCTACGTTGGACATTTTAATTAAATTTTATTAGTTGAACTCTTGAAACAAAAGAGCATCATTAACTGTAGGCAATAAATGAGCAAGAAACTTGAACACCTCCCAAAACCTAACAATGTTACGCATACATATTTTCGAAAAATTAGCATAACCCGCGCCGGAATATTATAAGAATTTGCATAGTTTATGAAAAGCCCGAAAGTACAGAGACTCTCGAACGAATCGCTCAAGCGCCCGAAGCAATAATGAAAAACGTAAAGTAGCCGGGGTGAATTTGTCGAGCGGAAAAGTTAAATCCTCGTTGATTTCAATTCGCCAAGCATATCTCGCTGGAAAAAGGCTCTCGATATACTTTATTTCCTCGGACCAACTTTTAATCCTGCTCCTTTCCATCCAAAAGGAGATCCCAAAAGAGAAGCCAAGTCTTATTTTATCTCTCGCTCTGCGACTTGGTCCCCGTGAAAACGAGATTCGATTAAGACTTTGCCAACTTTGGCCAGCGACTGTCCTCTAATGAATCCCAGGGACGCGGCAGGTTAAAGTTCCTCGTTAACGGCCTAGCCTCCCATCTCGATAAATCGCTGTGACACTCGCCGCGCTATAGTAGACCGCTTTCGTATAGCTAAACGTGTTCACGTCGAAGCGGCGATTTGCGGCTTGTCGGAGGAGAAAAAATAAACTCCCTTCGATCTAGCTCGATTGGCTAATTTTCGCTGAGGATATACTTGCCTGGAAAAGAGAGCCTCGAGCGACAGGTTAGCTCGAGTTATTTTGGAATTTCGAAGCTCGAGAGTCTCCCAGGGCCGGCCGACAAATTGACCGTATATATAGAGGATCGACCGCGATCACGAAGAGAAAAAATATGCCAGCTGCTGTTGGGGAAGCGAGCTCCGCGTGTGCGAGTGCGCGCGCGGAAAGGTGGATGGACGCACAGGTGTGTGCGGGGCTGGGGGGAGGTGCGTTAACTTTACGCGCGGCCGAGCGCCGTTGAAAGCTCTGGCGGGCCGCAAGAAGTAGGTAAATGGAAGTAAATTATCGGCCACTGTCGCTTGAAAGCTTTATTAAAATGCTTTCTCCGCAAGCTTACACGTTGACCCTCTGCCCCTTCCCATCGCTCTCTCTCTCTCTCTCTCTCTCTCTTTGTAAAAAGTTGTATCGATTCCTCAATTTTTCTTAGCCGCCTACGAGAGCGAGAAAAATGCCAACTAGAACCTCTTCCCCCCCCCCCCCAGGGAATGTCATTTTCTTTTCCTCTTTTCGTACTAATTTTAGTATAGCTCCCCGTGAATTAATAAGCGATAAAACTTGTCCAGAAGCCTTCTTTTAGCCAGACAAAGTTTGTAAAAGTTGCCTGGAGAACCTTGAAAATAATCTTTTTTTCTCTCTCTCTTTCTCTCGATCGATAAAGAAGCGTCGGGGAACCTCGCAAGTGCACGTTACGCTATACGCGTTCATTGTGCGTTTAGCTTTCCAAACGTAATTAATATTCATGTGTGCAACATGCAAAATTCAGTGAATTAATAAAGAGCGCGATCTACTTTTTCGTGACACGGACAAAAGTGTCGCGTTAGTAGTGGATACAAGTTTCAATGACGGCTGACACAGAGCTGAAATAAACTTACACTCCAGAGAGTATGAGTTATTTTATTTGCATGACATTTATGCTATGTACGGACACGCGGGCACGGCGTGTGTCCAACGAATTTATCGAAGCCGAATAATCGCGCCTAAACAACGTTTACCGCACGTACAAGCGCGCGAGCTTTCAAATAGACGCTGACCCCGTATAATCCGAGGGAAAACGCGCCATGTGCTATATGCTCCCGCTGGTCATTTGTAGCCGCAGCGTCGAACTGCAATTTCTTGGAAAACGCATTACAGACTCTTTCTGTGTGCATGCGCTGCCGGCGCACGTGAACACCCCCGTATACACACCTATATACAGATACGAATAACTTGATATTTTTCCTTCCTTACAGGCGGAATCGCGTATTCACGACGCGCCAGCCTGTACCGACGTCTCGGCGTTAAAACGAACAAAAATTGAGCGACGTGCGTTCGAGACTTGCTCTTTCCTGCAACCGCTATAATCTTACGACATGATCATTTTTTAACTAGATATACTATTTTCTATTTTTGATCCGCTTATTTCACCGTTTCGTTCCATATAAAGACCAACTTTCGGAAACCCTTCTTTTTTCTTTCTTTGAGTAATAAAATCAGTGATCAAATAAATCTTGATAATAATGTATAAAAATATAAAGACATTTTAACAATATAAAGACATTTTCCATCAAGGCAGATAATTAATGCAAGTGCACTCAGAGACAACAGAGAACTGAAAAGGTACATTTTAAAGCCAAAATATTCTGCATTTTACTCAGAAATTAGAGTTTTGTCTCTATACCTTCGCGCTACCTAGCCAGATAGAGGAGGGATGAAAATGCAAATTCCGATAAGCATTTTCAACGTAGCCTTTACAGTTTTATTTCTTTACTTGTTCCCTTTTCCAACGTAGTTATTTTATGAGAAAAAAGTGACGGTTGAACATTTCTGTTATTTCGATTAAAGTAATAAAGATAAGAAAAAAATTTGATCTTTTTAAAGCACCTCGCTATCACAAACTTAACTGTAAGTTTAGACAATTTTTATATTATTTTTTTGCTAAAGAATTTTTAGAAAAAAAGCAGAAACATAGTGCAATAGACCATATAAGACGAAAGTCAATCGTTCCTCCCCCAGCGGAGATATTGCCTCTGAGGCTACGTCGGGAGGAAAGATCGACTTTTGTTGCTTGTGGCACAAGTTCTTATTTTTTATCGCCAGACGTACAAGTTTATACCTATTGCTAATGGTAAACTTTGAGCAGTATAAAAAAAAGGAGGGCTAAAACTCGAAACATTATCGGTATTCAACTACATGATTGCGGAAAATGAAAATTCTTTTCGATGGCAGAATAATTGCGTGGAAACCACAATTTCAATAATCAATATCCCCAAAAATACATTTAGAAACAAAAGTTGATTACCACCTGCAGAAACAGGTCGATTCTAGTCAAGTCCAACGATCCAAGTTCCACGAAAATTCATGCGCATCACGTTTCGACTAGTACCCGCACGTAGATTCGCAACAAGTGAAATCAACATTTATGAAACAACTTTCACGGTCAATAAGGAGAAAGGCCCAATCGTGGACGCACTGATTTTTTAAAATCCAGTTTAAAAAAGATGAAACAATACAACATCTAATGGTTATGTATATAATATGCGTGTAGTTGGGGTATAACTAAATCTACTTGATTTTCTTTACGAAACCGAAAGAGAGCTAATGACAAATGGGATATTAACCAATTAAATCCTGAGCCGAATCTAGGCTAGTTAGCATCCAACTAACTATTGGAACCGTGTCTTTTTTATTTTAAAAAGTACACCCATTTTTTCTTATGTCATTTGCAATTGTTTATAAAAAATTGTTTAAACCAATAGATAAAAAAGTTGCAATTTTAAAAATCTGAGAGCGGCAATCGATTCTACGGGAAAAATCATGAAAAAAAATGTATGTACCATTTTTTCCTTAGACTTCAATTTGTTAGTGTAAAAAGGCAATAAACAAAGGCATTACAAAATTATATTTACATTTTTTTCATGATTTTTCTCCGTAGAATCGATTGCCACTCTCAGATTTTTAAAATTGCAACTTTTTTATCTATTTGTTTAAACAATTTTTTATAAACAATTACAAATGACATAAGAAAAAATGGAGGTACTTTTTTTTT
The DNA here is from genome assembly GCA_030522585.1 of Anagyrus pseudococci. Lineage (NCBI taxonomy): Eukaryota > Metazoa > Arthropoda > Insecta > Hymenoptera > Encyrtidae > Anagyrus > Anagyrus pseudococci. Next base: position 24,774 of record JAPYYQ010002310.1, read on the forward strand.
AAAAAAGACACGGTTCCAATAGTTAATTGGATGCTATCTAGCCTAGATTCGGCTCAGGATTTAATGGGTTAATGACCTTTAATATAAAGTATAAGAATCATACTTAAAAACCCAAATTACTATATATTTTAAAAAACGCTTTGACGTCATGCATCCTCTTTTTTCAGTGTTTCATTTGCAACATATTTTTCTTTGGCAGAGTTTTTACGTCGAATAATATCATTGTAATACTTTACCAGATACTGTAGCAACTGCTAAGAAAGCCGTGAGACTATACTTTCTCGCTGTTGTTAACTATTTTATAAACGAATTTTGTTTCTTTTTTGCAATAACTTTGTTGTCTGGTGGTACAAACAGAAAAATGATGATTTGTTTAAATTAAAAATCCTTTTCTGCCGAAATTTATCAGTGATTTATTTTCCAAGAGACTTTTTATCTGACTGAATCAACTTATGAAATCCTTTTTAGAAACTGAGGCTCTGGTTGAAGTCAAATTCTGCGTAATGCGAATACTGAGATTCGTGTGCCTTAATATAAATGACTTGTACCAACTTCAACGTGGACGCAATATTTTCTTTAAACGAACTTTGCTTTTCTGGTAATTTAACAATTCTTGTACGGTATTCCACAAGATGTTCTTATTAATGAAAAAGTCTTGAATCGAGCGTTTATTACCTTTTTCAATTATTTTTTACATTTACCATCATTTTTATACTATACACTCCTCAAGAATTAAAAAATGAAATGCACAATTTGTTAATAATCAGTTTGGCACGCTTGTCGCAGGCATAAGTTACCGCTAACTTGACATCCTTAATTTTTTGTAAAAAAAGTTCTTCAACATATTTTTCTTTGGCAAATATTCCGTCCTCTCTACGTGGTCCGATGTCGCTTTCTGCTATCGCATGCAGACATGAAAAATCGTACGTAATACAGTACTTTCTTATATTTTGAATAAATATGAATTACTTTACTTTCTATTCAAATTTTTTTGTACATTCGATTTAAATAACATACTTGTCAAACAAGTTTCCAATTTTTGCGTAAATTGATTTTAAAATTCACAAGAATAATAAAGTCTCTTCTATTTTCTATCTCCTTGTAAAAAATGTTACTTATTAAACAGGTACTTATTAAAGAACAAAAAATAAGGCGTCAGATGCACCAATACAATTCAATACAACTTTTTATTAATCGCTTTCGTCACTTCAGTGATCAGACCAAATGTAACACTGTTAAATACGAATAAAGTAAACAAAGTATTATCCACAATACCCGCTGTATGTCTGTTTCGTCGAAAAAATTCAAAGACACCGAAAACAATTTTATCGATTGTAAATTTCACTGGTAGAATAACGATATAACCCTGGGGACAAAAAACTTGGCAAGCTTTTGTTTGCAACAAAAAAATAATGTAAGAAGCGACAGTAGTGACTGTCATCGCACTGCGCAAATAGCCCGTCTCCCCGTTTTCCAAGAGCTCCAAGATCAATTTTTTCTCGAAAGTGCTTTCACTTACCTCTTTTCTGTTTCCAGTTGGTTCATTTTTCAAGATTAATAAAATAGTGTCTTTTTAACAAGCTATTTCGATCAAATTTCTTTCTTTTTTACAAAATTTCTTGTTATCTACATGGACACCTCGCAACTGAGCATCATCAGTTGGACTTTTTTTAGTGCAAAAAAGTTCTTATTGTTAGAGAGGGCGAGAGGAGGGAAAATGGGATAGCTGTGCACGGTATAAAGATACAATAAGGCTAATTAATTCGAGTATCATTTGCAATAATCGTTTGTTATTGGTTGTTAATACAATAAATTTATTATATTAATATTAAATTTTGGAGTCAGCTTATTCGTATTTTAATACTTATCTATATTTGAAAATTAAGATGCGATGATAATAATAACTATGCGAGCATACTTCATAGGTATACCTTGTTTTTGTTATCAAAGAAGCGTCGTTACTATTTCGTAAAAATGTCATTTTCGAAATTAACTCGATAACGAGAACTAATAGATAGAAAAATCTTCCGGCGAATATTAATACACTGCTTCTTTGCATACCAATGAGTATACATTGGCATAGTTTAAATTAATATGCTTCTACTGTTTTTTAATAAGAAATAGTTTTGTAATTATTGCAAGTTACATTAGTTTTCTCTGCGAAAGCGAAAGGACTGTTAGTATTAGTGTCAAGTTTGAATTAGTTTTAAATAATTTTCATTTATTTATAACGTTGTTTAATTTTATTTAAAATTTGTAGTTGTAAATGAAATTGAATTTAGGGATATGTATAATCTTATAAAGTTTAGCATTACAAATTTCCTCAGGCTGCATTGAAAAACGATAAAGCAAGTGTAAAGAGAACGCTAAGTTAACAACAGTTAGTCTAATTGTAGTTTTTCCAGATACACTACATGTGTATTTAAGAAAAATGGCAATTCATTTCGCCTAAATTACGACCGCCAACGTCATACAAATATTGTTATACTTCCAGATTAACTGCTTCAGCATATGACTATTTTTGCTAGAAAGCATCTTCTATAAGTTCTTTATTTTTCTTCTTTTCCGGATATAATCGCTTATTCATAACGCAGTTACCTACGGTAAACGGCGTCGCTCGTACAGAAAAAGAAAAACAATCAAGCGACAAAGTTCACTTTTCCGTGTCACCGAGGAAAAAGGCTATACCCACATACTCGGCCCTGCCCAGCTGCTTTATATATTTTCCAAATCTATTTTTAACCTTGTTAAAGCATATAAAAATTGAAAATTTTCCTTCTAGTCCAGCATCGATGGAAGTCGTAGAGTTCAAATTCTTGCTTTTTATTTCAAGATAAAACTTGCTCATGAGTCTTGAATTTTGCGCCATTCTATCATACTCTTTACTAGTTTTATATATAGTTGTTTGCAAGATATAAGAAAATCAAATTTTATAAACTCAGCAATTTTATTATCTTGAATGTGAAAATGCAACATCTTTGGTCTGTCATCCTCTAATTTTGATGGGTGTAAAATAAAAAAATATTGCTGTAAGCAACAAAATATCAATTCATATTTTTCCAGAAACTTAGTTCTGATCACATTCCATTGGTTCTCCGGTGAATGTTTGTTTTAGAGCACAACGCTTTGAAAATAAACTCTAAATATAACTGTACAATTGATGATTATTTGAAATAGATCTCAATTTATACAACAGCAAAAATTTTTCTTATGAAATGCATAAAACTTGCGAGGATAATTTCTACCGGGTTAAGTTGAATAATGCTGAAGATATGCTATTGACTTATGTTATTTACTGTTAAAGGACGTTTCATTATCTGTTTGTCCAATAGGCTCTATTCAGATATTACAGAAAATAACTAGATTTAATACAAAAAACAAGTACACAATCAACTTCTCTAGGTCCATTTACAATTTAATTTTTAGCATCATAACACTTTCCTTGTCGATGTGGGATTGCATACTTTATTATATCGGTCTCAATAATCGTTAAATATTAAACTGTGTATTATTAACATAAAAAAGTTGATTGTATTGAAGTTTTTTATATATTGTATATCATAATCATTTACTCCTTTAAATAAATAAGAATTATACGTTTGCAACAACCTTTAAAATCGTATCATCGCTGAATTTATTTAAAATGACTTTAAAGATGTGACCGTTACTTATAATTTTAATAACACTTTTTGCTGTTTTCTTAACGTCGAAGGGGGGCAAATATTTATCATCGCCATCGTCGTGTAAGAAATCATTAATTAGCTCAGAATATCGATCTTCCGAGCAGAAAAATTTAAAATAATACATCGACTCACTTTAGGTGAAAATTATTCTTACATGTAAGTCATGCAGCATGAATCACTGACTTTATCACTCGCTTTGCCTGGCATCCTTTTCTGAATAAATACTTGTCATTTTGGGATAAACAAGAAACACTTTTAGTAAATAATCATGAGTAATGCACTGGAGTTGTTTAAGTCATGTTTATACGGATTCCTCAATTTGCTAAAATCGGTTAATTGCACTGGAAAAATAAATATAAATTTTTCAAAAACTTTCTTCTATCATAACTTTTGTCTACCAGAATAAAGTTAATTAAACTGGATACTAAAGTTATTATCTTCGTGTTAAATAAATAAAGAGTAAAATTTATTTGTTTTACCTTTATTTACGACCAATTAATTTACTGAATTGTTTTTCTATTTCAAAACTTAAATTTTTGAGAAATAAGTACGATGGTTACTCTAATCAAGCCTGCTGCATGATCTTAATTGAAACTACTTGAACAAAGCAAAAAAATGTTAAGGGTATGTCTTAGTCCTATCCTAAAACCATAGTTACCGACGTATTTTACAATATTCGACATGAATTCACATATTTGTCAAATTTTCTTAGCTTCCTCGCATTCTTCAAGTAACTACGTTTGCGGGAAAACAGATATTTTTATAGTATAGTACATATATTATAGTATAATATATAGTATTATAGTACATCAGATATGTTTATAGTACAATTCACGAATGTTATTCAAAATTTTTAATGTATTATTTATTGCTAGATAATTTTTATTGCTATTACTCACTAAAAACCCTGACTAATTTTGTTACTATATACTATATTGCATTTTTTATTACAGAATTGTACAACGTAATGTATAAAATAATATATTACCAATTTATTTATCACCGAACGGTATACCGTCTTGAAAGAGTAACTGTATTATAAAATAAATAAAAGGAAAAATATTAATTATTGTTTATTTTGTTAGTAATACATACGTATTTGAGAAAAAGATATGACTTTGCTACAAATCGGCTGTAAACGGACTTTAGGTCAACGATTTTTCAATTTCTGATTCGATAAAACACACTTACGTATTTAATAGACTACTTAAAATTCGTTCCCAATCTGTCGCAAACAAACAATAGGCAAACCTTACGTTATTCGATTATGTAAGTTTTTCCTATCGCAAGACGTATATTTTTACCAAGCTTAAAACAAAACTGTACCAAGTAAATGTATTGATTTATTACATGTAGCCGCAATAGCAGAATAATACCAGAGTATATTTTCCAAGTTAACACTTCTTGCTTTACTTGTCAATATTACAAAACTTTTTTCATAACCGTCCATTTATAAATGACTTATCACCAGAAATTGTATCGACGAAAATTGAATATACCTGCGTTTATTTAATATTTTCCAAAATTAACAACTTTATAACGAGCTAAATTTGCTGGGCCATGTGCCATTCCACGTTTACGTACAATATACAATTGGTGACATAATTGCCAGCTCGAGATATGACAAATATATCACTACAAGCTCACTCCGAGCACATCATCCTTTTTTTCATCCAGCTCTACCTGTATATTTATATGAAAATCCCATCATTTCCTCCTGTCGCTCGTAAAATTCAACGAGCATATACAGAGTGTCTCTCTCTCTCACTCTCTCGCCGCCTACCTGTATAATCGATTTATCCTCGTAGCCGACGAACTGATGCGTAAACATATTCGCTGCAATTATTTCCGAAAATTGAGTCGCTACGTTAATTTAATTAATCGATCTGTCGATCGCGCTCGTTTAAACATTCGCGCAAGCGTTATAAACAGATAATATGACGTAGGCACATATTTAAAAAAAAAAACAAAACAAAACAAAATTGCTGGGTCATGTTTTTAGCGCTAATACACACCTCCCCCTGTTTCTCAAATATACGGTATACATAGTGTGACAAACGTCGATTCCGCACGACCGAGTGTCCCCAGGCGTCAAATTTCCTCTTATCCGTCCTGTCCATTCGCCGCCCATATCGACTTTTCCTCTATCCGTACGAGAGATTACGTCAAAGCTAATTTGTCATTTGCGCAAAAGTCCTATATTACGAGGCTATTATCAAGCTCACTGTCTAGCTTTCCCATCTTTATCGAATCGTAAACCCCCGGAAAAGATCGAAACTGCACTGAGAAAACACATATTATAATTTTTACAAATATTCTAGTAAAAATTACAATAGTCCATAGTAGTGCTCGGATATACTGACATTCTTGTGATTT
>JAPYYQ010002311.1:0-53159 GCA_030522585.1 Anagyrus pseudococci
CTCTTCCACTTTATTTATTAATTTTGGGATTTCAGATATAACACTGTCCATTTTTTCTAATCTATGACCAATACTTTCAATACAGGTCTCAACCTTTTTTATATTTAGCTTGAATAAATTATCAATTTTATTTAACAATTCATCATCTATTTTGCCATTATTACATTGACCAGCTGATTTTGATACACATACATTACAAATTAAAGTTGTAAGTTCAGTTGCTGGATCCATACTTATGTGGCACCCAGCCTGCTTTGCACAATCCTTATGATATTCTTTATTACAATCCAAACAGTTAAATAATGCTTTATCCATTGAGCAACATGCTTCGAAGCAACATTTATCCATATTGTTGCCAAAACTAGATCCTCTCAGTAGGTTAATATAGGACATGATTGAGGTTATGTTACTTAACGAATTCTAACAGTATATTTAAAGATAAACTGTGATTAGTCTAATATTAAATATTATTTCACAAAAAAGGACAGTTAGCAGAGAATCAATTTCTATGTAGTCGCAAATAAACAAATTCAAACCACTGTCAAATAAATGTCGAAATTATAAGAGGCCTTATCACACGCTATTGTTCAATCAGCGCCACCAAATATCTCTTGATTTTTTGGCGAAAAAATTTTTTGATGATTTGTGCTTGACGAGAATTAATGTATCGGTTCTTGGAGGAGGGAAAAAAAAGGAAACTGTTTATTTGGAGTTATAGAGCAGGCGGGGGCAAAATTAAACGAAAAAAATGTTGCCGTTGGTGGAATAATATTTTTGTTGTTTCACATCCCAGCGAGCCAGAGTGATGTAGTAGTAACATCGTAAAATTGGTTTTTAATTACTTCTGCTTTTCGTTCCTTGAAATATACAATTTACATATTGGAAAATAAAGGAAAAAAGAGCCCCTAACTCGTCATCTTTATAATTATAAACACAAAATGAATTTCACATGTCGGCTGGGTTAAAACAAGTTAAATTGTTCGATAATCATCAAGCGGCATAATTTAAAGTTCGAGGGACTGTTATTACGAGACCGAGCCGGCAACTTTTTCGCGCGCAACTAGAACGTACGCCGGCAATGTTTATCAAGGGAGTAGCAGCAGCAGTAGCAGAGGCAGGCTCTACATTAAGCAGCCGATGCCTAACGTTAAATTTACATGTCGGCCTCATAAGCTGAAAATTTGCATGGCGAATCCATCAGCGAAAATTAATCAAACCACCAGCGCGCGCGCGCCCAACCCTCGCGCTCAACTCAATAACATTAAGCGCAAAAAAAACGAATAAGGAGAAAAAGAAGAAGAGCAGAGACTGCAAGAGGAGCGAGTGTTCGCTGCGAGCGAGTAAAGAGAGCCCCGAGCGAAATAAGAAAAGCGAACGTTACTCGCTCGCAGAGGAACAAATGAAAACGAACGGCCGCGACGAGAAGAGTGAGAGGGAAAGAGAGGCTAGGGGAAGCCCCGATCAAAGAGGAGTTTCGTAGCCGACAGGGGCGGAGTAGGATGGGGGGCAGAGAGAGGATATAACGTCGGGGGCGGCGCACGCAACGATTAACCGTGATATGGCAGTTTTCCAAGTTTCGCGACGCGCCCCCGTTCCCCCTTTGATTTATTTTTCGACGAAGAGGAAAAAGCGTCGTTCACTCCCTCTCTCACTCACTCTCTCGTTCGCTCGTTCCACTTTTCTTTTTTCATCGCTCTGCTCTCTTTGGCATTCCGTGGCAAAGGCGACCGACAGATCGACAGATTGCGGAGTTACGCGCGCGTGGAGCGTTATGGAAAACGATTCTTTTGGAAATGCAGGAATACGGGGAGAGAGAGATCTGCACCTGTGCTAGGGATGGCTTTTCGCTTTGAATGTATATCCGTGGCAAGTGTTTTTCTCTCTCTTGCTCGCTTGCTATGAGCGAGAGAAAAAAAAGGAACGGCGAGCTTTCTAGGCCGCGTTGATTTTTATGGTCTTTAATCAGCGACTTGCGACTCGGTGGAAAAAAATTTTCTCTCGCGATTTTCCTTTTTTCTTCCCTTTGCTCTACATATGCTTGAGCTTCTGTTTTTAAATTTATATAATGATCTCTTTCGTACATTTTGACCTGCTCGCCGAACATTTTATTTTAACGAGATGTTACAATTTTTTTTCCTTTGCGTCTTTTTTCTTCTTTTCATGCAGTACTTCAATACCGGAATTTTCCACAAAAATAAATAAGAGCAACGTACGCTATATAACAATCTCATTAGTTTAGTCAAGCCGACCTATATAATTTTTTCAAAAGCCACGTTTCCTCATTCGCGTAAAATAGAAAATTGCGTTTTTTTAGCGCTAATTAATTAACCTAAGCCCCGCTTCAAAGTAATAAAAATTATGCTTTTAGTCCAAACTCGCAGGATGAAAAAAAGAAAAAGAGAATTCGCCTGAGCCAATCTGCGCCAAAACGAAATAAGAGCGAAACACGAAGGGGGCGCTGCTGCTATTGAAAAGCACATTTTCAATTTGAAAAAGCCAAACGAGTTACAACGTTGCCTCCTCCGAATAATTCGTGTATCCGTGCACACGGTGCTCTCGCGCACGTCTTTTTGCACCGACAGATGAGCAGCCGGGACGTATTTCATTTCTGATTGCGCCGACTGCCAAGAGGCAATTTTCGTGGGCCCGTCAACAGTGCGACACGCTGACCGCAGTCGCAATTCACTCTACGAGGTTACCAAAATTTAACAAGCTGCCGAAAAAAAGTAAACGAGCCGCAGCGCTGATAGCCAGAAAAGAAAGCGGCGCTCGGACACTTGCCCAACTGCGAACGGGGAAGGGGAGCTCGTAAATATCCCGGGGCGGGGAAAGCAGAGTTCGTTCTCGGGATGCGCTCGCGTATATGTTTCACAGCAGCTCCCGGTAGTCCCAGCAGCCGAGAGCACTTTCTTCGCTCCTCGACAATGGCTTGGCGCAAAAGCCTCGCTCTATTCATCATAATATTCATGATCGCTCGTTCGTCACGGCTCCGATATATTCGCGCTTGCAACGAGGTACATGCAAGGCGTGTGGGTGTGGCGTAGGCAGCAGAGGAGAAGACGCACGTCAGCGCGAGACCGGCTGAATACTGATCAGCCGGGGAGGCTGAGTGACGACATTTTCCTGATTATCCTTATTCCAGGAACCGCGTGTGGCAGCTTTGCCTAAGCGGGGGACTGCGGCTCGCGACGGGGAAATTCGTTATTGTTGGGAGGGGGGAGCCGGAAGTGAAGCTCCTGAGACACACACCTGCTGGCTTTCAAAGCGCGAGAGCATCGTCGTCGGCTGAGGTCGACAGGTGCGACGAGAAGAAATCTAATTTTGGAGCGCGAGCCTCCGAGGCTAGATGAAATTGCGAGCTTCAGAAGAGCGCCGCGCTCCGCTGATTAATGGCCCATCGTAAATCTCGGCTTCAACAATGGATATATGAAGCAAAACCAGCTAGTGTCTTCGTAATTCGCACGATCTCGGATTATTATTGACGGTGGAGAATTCAATTTTCGAAAATGAGCAATAAAGTTTTTTATGGTGAACTTGCAAAAGGTAAATACGTAATTTTCTTCTTGTGGTTGCTTATGCAACTTAACCTGTAATTATAATTTATTTATTTTATCGATCGTTAAAGTCCAAAGGTTATACGTTTCAAATTCATTTCGAGGAAAAAAAATAAGAACTCAAACATTTTCTGGGACGTATCCTCAAAAGGGATATACAAAGTTAAGAGCTTCCAAAAATACTTTTATGACTTTCTCAATAAAAGTCTCTTAAATATTTAGGAAAAATCAAGCGACAGCCAATTCGAGGTATTTACCCTTTAATTATTTACAAGTGTTACTTTGGCCAAAAATATAAGATAACACACCGACGGCTGGAGGAGGCGGCGGAGTAGAGAGGGAGAGGGGTCGGTCAAGTACTCCTCACACTCAACACATGCCCGTGGCATTAGCAGGCAAAGCGCCGGTCCCACCATCTGTTTCCTGTCGAGAAAATAGCCCGGCGCCGCCTGTACGTGGGCCTCCTCTTGCCCAAGCAAAATAATCCTCGGCTCTCTGCTCTCTCGGCTAAACGAAAGCTCTCCGCGATCGGGCGTGTCGAGTCGCGCTTATCGATTGCAAATAAACGCCGAGCACTCGCGAAACTCGAAATATCCCTCGGCTACTGGCTCAGAGCGAGAGAAGAGGAACGGCTCGAGAATCCAGCTTCTCGCCTTTTTTACGCTCATCAAATGCAAATCCTATTTTATTGCGATTGGAATTCTAATTAGCCTCTCTTGGGCGCTGGCGAGAGAGAGAGAGAGGCATAAGAGGATTTGGACGAAAAGTGCCTACGAGCTCTCGGAGAGTAGGCTGTATGCTCTCGGAATGCCTCTTTCTTCTCGAAATTCTTCTCGCTCGTAGGAAGTTTGTTGCCTGGACGACTCGCGCGAATCTCTTACTACCAAGAGCCCGGGAGAATATTAAAGCTCCCCGAGATGGCATTTTTATTTTTGGGTTACGGGGCTATTGCAGGATTTCGGAGGGAGTGTATCATGCCCGCGCGCAATTATACGCTAAATTAGAGCCGGAGCTTTTTGAATTATTTCCAACGGGAGGGGGAATGGAATTCTCCGGGCGAAAAATCTTTCCGAGGGATTACTCCAACGTTTATTTTTCTCATAATAAGCTTAGTTGTTGTTTATGCGCGACGCTGGTTTTCTTTATATAATACGAATTTCACGAGGCGATCAACTTCTCGCTTGTATTTTCGTCGACTTAAAACGTGAGCTTGAAGCTGCAAAAAATGGCAAATCACGCCAAACACGACGAGTCATTCGGCAGCAAAGATACACGATAGGCCAAATTAAATCTCGAAGAATAGGATCGGCAAAGGAGAACGAGTTTATAAATCCCCGCTAATTAAAGCTCACCGAGAGGCTAGATCTAATCAAAGCCAGAGAGCCAGTGCCGGTAGCTCTTGAGCCATTCGATTTTTTTGAGACTGGCTAATTTTAAGGCAGTGCTCGCAGTCTAAGCTCGCCGGCGGCGCACCTCCTCTCTCCCAGTGACAACAGCGCAAAGTGCAACAAACTTTCCAGACGTATCGTCTTATTAGCGAAACGAGGCGCCCACGCGCCCAGACAGACACACGAGCGAACAGAGGCCGCTGTCATCGTTGCAGCCTCTCTCTCTCTCTCTCTCTCTCTCTCTCTCTCTCTCTCTCTCTCTCTCTCTCTCCTACCACTAGCTCGCATCACGCCAATCTATATCTTCCCATTATTCGCTCCGTACCTCTGCCTCCCTCCCGAAGGAGTTCAAGCCCCCACGTTCTCTCGGCGCTGGATTCCCAAGCTTTCTCACAGCGCGCCTGTGTCAACCCCGAAAATCCGCTACTCCGCGGCGAACTAGAGAAGAGGAAGGTGCTGCTGCTGATGTTCCACCGACGGCTCTCGTTATTATTACCGGGGCTCGCAATCAAGCAGCTAACTGGATTAGGCGCATCAAGCAGAAAGAGAGAGAGAGAGAGAAAGAGCAGTGCAGCCACCCTACCAACTTATGAAGTCGGCGAAAGTCGAGAACACCACTTTAGGCGTACGTACTAGCCGGCAGTGGCTACTCTGCCCGCCCCTTACTCTGTCATCGACCACCCCCACTTTGCCAATTTGCAGCGCAATTCAAGCGCTCCTCGTTCATCTCCTCTCTCTCTCTCATTCCCTTTTTCGTCGGAACGTAGTTTACTTAATTTTCACGCTCGGTAAGGCGGTTTTATTGTAAGAACGACTTTTCCCTCTAACCGTTACAGCGTCACCCTACTCTTTGTTCGCGCTTGCCTTATTTTTCCGACGACGGTGGCGTACCGAAAATTTCATTACTCGTTAAACTGGTTTTTGACTGTCGTTAAGTGACTTTATTTTTAATTCGAGAGAGTAGCTGCCGCTATTAAACACGCTTCGCATGATTTCACCATAACCATTGTAAAAAACAGTCTATTCTCGAACAAAAGTAGTAATACTTGAACTTTCGGCTTATATTCGTATCAATTACGAAACGCGTAATAAAATCGGACGAGTTTACTTTTCGATCGGCCGCCGCGGCAGCGAAAGAAGAAAAGAGAAAAAGAGATGCATGGTGAGGACAAAAAAGAAAGGGACAACAAGCGCGTGCGCGCGAAAAAAAAGAGGAAAAACGAGAAAGAGAGCGAGAGAGAAACGGGGCGTGCTCCGCTTACAGTGGGACACAGCGAGTTTCTCACGTAAAAGCGCGCGAGTACACAGTCGACAGGGGGGCAGAGAGAGAGAGAGAGAGAGAGAGAGAGAGAGAGAGAGAGAGGAGGGCTTTCAGCCTCGCGACACACCGACGTCCCTTCGTACACCAGGGTATATCAAACCGCCGCGTGCCCGGAATTCTTGGCGTAATTACGTAGCACGCGTGGCGGCCCAGAGCGACGGAGAGACGATGGCTAGCTTTTTTTACCTCCCCATCCCCCCTCCCCGCCACCGTCAACTCTATTCGCGTGTATACGCAAACGGCGTAAATACTCGGTGGTCATTTTGCACTTTTTTTACTCCGTCAGAAAGAAGCTCGGTCGTTATATATATGATTTTTTTCTTTTTAAAGATAGAAGGCGACTGTTTTTTTTTCTCATTTGGTTTTTGGGTGAGAGTTGGATTTATGGTCGTCAAAACTCACTCTAGCGAGAATGATTAATTTTGCTCGCGCGAAAATGTAGGCAGGAGGGATTTTTTTAGGCCGAGAGTTTTATACCCTTATGCGCTACAAAGTTATTCGGAAAAACGTTAGAAAGTAGAAATTTAATAACGTACGTGCAACGGAATTATATCTTACTTTTTAAAACCGAGCATTTGCGTTGAACAAACAAAAAATTATATATACCTTGGAAAAACATTCGTCTTGTTGATGATAATTCAAAGATAAATTAAAGTTGCGTTACTAGTCGTTAACAGGGGAGTCGGTAGTCGCCGAGAAATAAGAAAAGTAATTCATTAAGTCTATCAAGATAAAATTTTAAATTACGTTATTTTTCCTAGTAGACTAACTCTATGCCCGTCTCTCTTTCTCTCGACAACGCGTTTCAGCACGGAAAATTAAAAGTAAAAAAGCAGCCGCTATAACTAAAGGAAAATATTAAGAGACGAAGGAAAGGAGTGAATATCCAGCAGTAGTCTCTTCTCGACTGTATATTAAAGCCAAGAGGGTACGGGGCAAGAGAAAGTGAGACGGAAAAGGTCCGACGAGTCTTTTAAAAGAAAAGCACCGAAACGAAGCAGCGGCAGAGCAGAGCGCGCGTACGGCTCTCGCTCTTGCGCGACTATAATTGCGAGTTGAAAAGTCTCGGGGGCGAATTATCGTAAAGGCGAAATAAGAATCTGATTTCTACTCCCTTCTCTACTCGCTCCCGACTCTTTTCCTTAGCTTCCCTCGTCTTGCCTCTATTCTCCGTGGACTCGGCTCTACAGACGGCCAGCGCAGCTTCCGGTTTCCAATTACGAATGCGCGACTCGAACCCGGGACGCTAGTAGGCGCCCCCTAGCCGATGCTCATCGGCAATCGGATACGGAGTGTGGACGAGCCCAGTTAAAACAGACTCCGGACATTAAAAATAACAATCTTTTCTAATAGACTCGGTACTCCGCCTCTAAGGCTAAAATTTCCTTCGATTTTAACGGAAACTGCTTAAATAAATACGTTTTATACTTTCTCCCCTATTACTTCGGCAGAATTTTTGGATAACGCTTATGCCGCTTCACCGATCACTATGAAGTTACTTTGTTTCAATTGAGCGATAAAAGAGTTTCAGTTCCTAAATGCCATATTTAGGAACTGAATTCATATTTAAATGTCATATTAATTAGTTGCTGGCTTTCTAGACTCTTCTCGCAAGTGCCTGAATGGCTTCAAGGTTCATATATAAGACGATTGTTCACCCTTACATATTGGCTGTTCTGTGATGATAAGTTAGAAAATGCGTAGCTAGGAATTTAGTTTGCGATCAGATTAGGATTAATTAATATATGTTTAGAAAGTTTTTAAGAATCCAGTATAGTAAAAATTGAATCCTTTATAGCAAAATTTAGGGACACAATAGTGAAAGTAAAGTTTGAAAAATTACTATACTGTATAACAAAATTTCCTATAAATAGAGTGTCCTATCGGAGCTATACAGTATAGTGATTTTTATAAATACTTTTTATAATTTTTATATATCAATTTTTGTACGTGCAGACAATATTTACGGAACAATTTATAGAATGGATCACCGAATACATAATTACCGCCAATTTAGCACCGAAATTCACACAACCACATACACACGCGTTGTCCGAACAAAAATATTGCGCAGCTTCTCGAGGTCCACGTAAAACACCAAAGTCATAAAACTCGAGTACAACGTCCACCCACGTACACACACGCGCGCGCGCGTACACACAGAGCAAACCCTCAGCTCTATAACATTATTTATCATCTGTCGATGTGAAAATTAGGGTCGGCCGAGCACGCGCCCGCTTTTGCTCGTACACCCACACGCGCGCGCTCACGTAGCAATACACACATACAGGAAAAGTATTGGATTTCCGTAAAACATAAGTTTTTCTCGGGCACAGCCCCTCCCGTCTGAAGTTCGAGACTCGGGCCGGTGGTAGGTAGGTCCATATCGCTCTAGCGCGCAAACACTTAAGCGCCTGGCGCACGTTCGCGGATGAGGGTGGCAGTACGGGGGAATAGGAGGGCGGAGGGGGAAGGGCAGCAAAGACGAGAAGTTTGTGGAGTAGCGCGTGCGCGCTCGAGCTTTCCATGGCCCGTCGGTAATTGCCGAACAGCGAGAGAAAGAGAGATCGACACCTTCGAGGGCCTTTGCCGTCCTTTCGCACCGGCGTGTAACGCGAGATGTGCTTGCAGCCCATTTGTGCGGCCTACGCCCTTATATGCACTGTCACTCAGCCTGCAGCCTCCCCCTCCCGTTCTTCTCCTCTACCGACTCTCTCCTTCCACCGTAACACGACTCTTATCGTCGCGAGCTGTTATTAGACAACTATTGCGAAATAGACGTCGATTGACTTTCTCACGGTCAATCATGAGCTATTAGGGGAAAATACACCCGAGGGGATAAGAAGCGTTGCGGAGCAACGAAAATCACTTGCGCGCGAGACCCCATAAAACACGTGCGTTGCATAGACGTGTGCACGCGGCTGCAGGCGCAGACGGACGCGATAAATATTTGGGAATAAAGAGGGCGAGAGGGCGAGAGAGGAGGGACGGCTGCGCGTCAAGTGCCATAACTTAGGATTGTAGATTTACGCCGGCTTCGGGGAAGGGCAAGAAAAAACACACATACGTACAGAGAGACGTTTGCCCATGGCGCCTGGACCCCTCGCTCGCTCCCCCGCCCTTTTTTCTCTCTTTCTTTCCCGGCTTCAAGTAGGTTCGATTGGAGCGGCCGGGAGAGGGGGTGGGGTGAAAGAGAAGAGGAAAGGAAGCGCGGGAATCTCGAGTTCGAAGGCAGGAGGAAGCGGCGCTTTTCACAGAGCTGGTCGGCTTATAGGCAGAAGAGGAAAACGAGGAGAGAAGAGCGAGAAGAAAAGTAGAGGAGGAGAAAAGTGTCTCCTTCGTTATTTTCCCCGACTGCTGTGGTTGCTCTAGCTCCGGGGAGGAAATGTGGATAATCCGATCTCCTTTCATTTCTCTCGGCCGAGATTCTCCTTCGCTTTTTCTCCTTCCCTAGCCTTTCTCTCTATCTCCCTCCTTCCTTCTCCGATGCCGGATGGAAACGCATTACGTCGAACACAAGTCGACGAGAAGAAGACCTAGAGAGAAAGAGTTTCGCTTCGAGAGAAAGGAAGAGAGAGGGAGAGAGAATCTTGGGGAGGTAAGGGAAGAATAGAGCTCTGGAATTAAGAGAAGAGTGGCGCAAATGGTTACGTGAGGCTGCAGAGGCGAAAAATAGGAATTAAAACAGACGAGGAGGAGGAGGACTGCACTAGCCGAGAAAAGAGAGAAGGAGAGTTCGCTGTTCTTTCGCACTTCGAGGGATAAAAGTTGTGCAAAAAGAAGTTGCAATTTTGGGGGATCGACAAGGTTCTGGTAATGTCGCGACGCTTAATTAAATTATGTTCGACCAAATATCATTTCCTTAGGGCTTATTTTTTAAATTTCTCCGACCTCATTAAGTTCACGTAAACTCTATACATGCTATCCCGAGCTAAAAGCTTAAAGAGAAAGAAAAAGAGAGCTGGAATTGAAGAGTGGCTGGTGTAAGGGTAAAAATCGCATTTGCGGTCTTGCCGGTAGGGGACTTTTCTCCTCTCGTGCATCATTTATTCATCGAAACAAAAGGAGAGGCCGGACGAGGCAATGGGGACACACAGGGATGGAAGATCGATACACGCAAAACGAGGAGAGTGTCGGAGCATAAAGTCGGAAATAAATGAGGCCAACTGAATGAAAATGGAGGGGTTGCAGGGAGCAGAATAGTGCCAGCTCGCGGTTAAAAAATAGGGGGGAAGGGTAGGATAAGGGGCAGAAGGGGCGTCTCGATATGAGACACAAAGGCGAAAAGACGAGCCGCGAATACTCTTTTTCTCTCAGTCTCAGGCTCCAAGAGCCGAGCTTAATCCGCGATTGACTCGACGCGGATTTACCGACACTCTATTACCTCTTTTTTTTTTAGAGAGAGCAAAAGAGTGGGAGGGCCCGATTCTTCGTCGAGCGGTCTCCCCCTCCGTCCGAATCTTCTTTTATCCGCTCGATCTGTCGCGGGTAAAAGTGCTACGTGACCCTTTTTCTTTCGCATTCATTCGTAAGGGGAAGAGGATGAGAGAAGAGCTGCAGTAGATGAGCAATTCGAGCGTGATTACCGATAAATAAGATTTTCCAGCTACAACGAATGCTCGATGTTGATGGGAGATTATTGCTGCTGGATTCGGCGCGTGTTTTGCTAAGACGAGAATTTATTGCTGTTACTCACGGGATAATTGAAAACGTCGAAGGATTATCCATTGGGTTCTTAGGTGTCTCTCTCTGTGCGAGTCTTACCTGAAACAAAAGAGGTGGAATTATAGGCATTTGTCTTTGAGGGTTTAATTGTTTTAGAGCGAATTGAAATTGATTATTCTGGCTATAGTTTGTTTTTTTTATTTGTATGGATTTAAAACAAATGTAACATTCAATGTTGTGTACGGAAAAATTTTCTGGTAATGTAAAACGATAAAAAAGAAATAATGTAAAACTTCTGGTAGGAAGGCTCATGAAAAAAAATATCGATATAACCGCCATTAATTTCAGGCCAATAATCATAACGATTTACCGACATGTCGTACGATAAAATATTCACGATATTCCATCGGAATACTTCGGGTCATAACCAGTCCCATATCATTATACGCACGCGCACGAGATGCTAGAGCCAATAAAAACGACGTAGTCGAAGCGACGAGAAAGCCAAAGCGAAGGAGGCGCTTGTAAAGCGAGATTGAAACGGGGGAAAAAGGGAGAGGGCGAGTGGGAGGGAAAAAGAGAATGAAAAAGTGCAACAATCGACGCGAGTCGTTTTGCTCGCCGATGCGCGTTGCACTTGTACGAGCGCAATCTCATTCGCGCTTGCTCTCTCGCATGAGCGAGCCTCGAGCGCTGAAAAGATAGGATAATGAAAAAAAAAGGCGCAACTTGTATTTGCGGAACGGAGAAGTGCGCGCGTGGTAGTCGTAGTTCGGCTGGGCACACAAAGCGCTACCATTTGCAGGCGTGTGATTAAAAAGAATTTCATTTGCAGAACTGGATTGAACGCGAAACGAGTGCTAATTAAGGAATCGGACATTTTTTTTCCGAGCGAGCTGCGAACGGTAAAAGAGAGGATAATGGATACGGCTGATGCAATTGTAGTGGCGCAATGGGTCCTTGTAAATAACGAAATAACGAAATTCGGAAATACTTTTATTTTTTAGGGAAAATAGAAAAAAAAACCGAGTGATGTGCAAAAGATGAGCTTTCAGTGGAGAAGATTAAAAAAAAAACTTGATCAATAATTTTTTGTTAGGAAAAAGAAACCGCTAATTACTATGCAATGCTGCAGTGTTGAGTAAGAGGGGATGGGTTAGCAATTGTAACGGCACACGAAAATAAAAGTGAAAACTGAAAAATGGAGCAGATCCAGCGGGCCTTTCGCCGAGCGAGAGTCTTAAAAAAAAACTGAAAAGAGGAACAAGAAGATAGAAGCACAAGCAGCTAGCGCCAGGGAGAAAAAAAACGAAAGGGACGAGTAGGAGGAAAGCAGGGAAGCAGCGTGTAATGTAAAAAATGAAGAGCGAAAAACGAGGAGAAAAGGAGGAAGCTCCTCGAGCGCAATCTCTCGACTGGGCCGAGCGTGGGGCTGCCATCCGGTTTCCGGAGCTCGCTCGACCGCGCTTTGGTCTTTCTGCCGTCCGGCGGCATCTGCCTCGCGGAATTAAAAGCCGAGCAAGCGGGCGGGCGCGCGCGCGAGAGAGATACGCCCAGGGAATTATTTCGAGCGTAGGCTAGGCCCATACCATCCTCTAAAATTCTCGCTCCCCACACCTATACCTACTCTCCACGCGCTCCTTTCATTTTTTGCTGCGCACGTTCGCAGAGAGAGAGAGAGAGAGAGAGAGAGAGAGAGAGAGAGAGAGAGAGAGAACGACCACTCGAGATTGCTGCAGCCGAGCGGGCACGCGTTCATTTCGGACACTCCATGTGTATACGCGAGAGCGTCCAGATGCGGAAGAAGGGTCTCTCTCAGCGCGATGCCAGTCGAGTGAGGACTGGGAAAATGCGTATGGCGAAGCCAGGGCTTGTTGCCTCATTATACGCCCCGCGTGATTTACTCGAGAGAGATGTTGTACCTAGTGAATTTTCGAAATTAATGTCGGGAATTATCGTTATGCTTGTTATTACGAGTGTCCGCCGAGGGGCGAGCGCAGTAAAGAAAAAGAAGACCGGCTCTGGGAGGGGAAAAAAAGCACGCGGAATTTCTGACGTTATAAACAATATAAGCCGAGTCCTTTAATGCCCGGGTCGTAAATCATTAAGGATATCGCTCCAATATTTCAGCGTGTGTCACCGTACGCCGCGCACACGCGGGGCCCTCGCTACTCCCATCAACTCGACAACGCACTTTTCCGAATTCAATTTGCGGATATAAAAGTTACAGGATCGGCCCTGCAAGCCACAAGCTTCTGCGGCCAGATAAGTGAAAGGCTTTACGCGTCAGTTTTTATTGTTTCGTCCTTTTACGACGGCGAGTCGCGAGCGTAAGGAGGAAGAAAAAAAACGAAGGAAAAAAAGAACCAGCCAAGAAATTTCAGTCCTCTCTGCGCACGGGCTCGCCAGGCTATATCGAGCTACTCGCCGAGCGTGAATTCTGATTTTTCCATTTCCACTTTTCCTCCTTGCTCTCTCGCTCTCTGTTTCTTTTTACGAGTGGGGGGGGGGGCTACGGCGTCCACGCTCCATCGGGTTTTGCACACTCGACTGGACAGAGACACCCTCCAAGTAGTTTAGGAAAAGCCGGGCCGAGTGGAAAGAAGGCCGCACCTGGTGCACGCGCGAGAGAGCCGTGCCCACCCCCCTTTGAGCTTGCCTCGAGAGCTGGCTCTCGAGTACGACACGCTACGGGAAAATGATGGCGAATAATGGAAATATTGGAAGAGGCCTACGTTTTCTCCTCTCGCGACTCTCGTCTTTAAGAAGCGACGCTGAAATCGAATCATTTCGCTTGTTTAAATCCAGAGCAAAGCTCTGTACGGACTTACTTATCAATCGTTCCGACGATATCCTGATGCTGAAAGCGCATGCACAGCGACGAAATCACGTAGAGAGGAAGTTATTATATTAGCAGCAGCGGAATAGTAAAGAAAGTAACATAACTACAGAGCATTGCCTCGACACTTTGCTCGCTAGAGAAGACACAGGAGTGGAGGAAGAAGAAGCTTGAGCGAGGCAAAGGACGCGTCTTTCTCCGTAGATGGAAATAAAAATGCAGCGCACAGTCACGGCAAGAGGGAGGAGATGGAAGAAAGAAAGCGATAGCAATTGGACCAAGTCGAAAATTGGATTTCATCTCGTGTGCGAGCGTCAGACTGCAGCGGCAGCCTCCTCTCTTCTCTGGAGCTCTTTCAATAATACTTTTTCCCGTCGTTGTCGACGTCGTCTTCGTCGTCGCACGTGGACGGACGACGTCTTTTTCAAGCGAAACGAGTCTTTTGTGAGACATGCCGAGAGAATAAGGGGAGGTATCGTTTAGCCGATTGCAAATGGACCAGTCGATCGATTGGCGGTTTTTGGATCGATGCTACGGCTGTTGTAATTGGAATTTCGTCTGTAACAATGCATGCACGTAGCTGTACTATCTTTTTTTAATGGCTTAGATCGACGACGTTCCATGCGTAAACAGCGAAATACTTTACAGGCGTGTTCTCAAGGATCGTCGTGTATGATTTGTTTTCCTACGAAGTGGTTGCGTCGGTAAGGAACTGACATTTTTACCGCGTCTGTGAAAGGGACAATTGCAAGAAGATATACAAAACGGCGCGTCCCGGGAGCGACTATCGAAAGTAATCGGCTAAAAGCAAACATCGAGCGAGTCTTTCAAACGAAACTTAAGCCAACTATCAATTGTCCTGGAAAGCCCCCCCTGGAGCACAATAGAAGGAACGGCCGAGGGATGTAGCAAAAAAAGGCATTCCAATCAAGATGCAGAAACAATGCGAGAAAAGCAGCAACAATACCAGCCATTCGTCAAAATTCATTAGAGCCAGATACTCTGTGTACACGAGAGTGAGAGAGAAGGACGAAGAGTCGAGTGGCGCGCGACATTACGCTGATTACACAGTCGACTTGGTCTATAAAGGCCGGCTGAGCTCCAGCGACGCGTCGCTAATCCGACAAAGCGGTCGAGCAGCCCTCGTTATCTTGATCTTCGGCAGTGGCAGCAGCAGCAGCCGCGTGTAAACGCGACCGAGGCCCGAAATTCGGCTAACTCACTTTACCAACTCTATATACGCGTCTACCTCGAGCCAGCGGGGAGACCCAGTTCGCGACGTTTACCATGCGGCGAGTGGGCGAATGGAAAAACGACGACGCGAGCCATTGTTGTCCGCTGTTGCAGATGCGGACGGAAGTTATTGGAGCGAGGGGCGCAATTTACGGATTAGGCCCCGGCCGTGGCTTTCGAACTTTGCGATTCAATCGGCTATGTGTTATTGTTGCTTTTCGCAAAAGGGGGCAGCTTGTTTGTTTGCCTTGACTTTTGCCTGAGAGCCGGCGCGTCCTGTAAACGATTTGTTTCAACAACTGGACCTCGCTTGTTTAGTCCTTTTAAATCTCCGGGGTTAACGGTAAACAAAATAAAACATCGGATAACAGTAATGGTATTCATGGGACCGCGTGTGCTTCTTTATAATTCCATCGACGAAAGTGGTTAAAAATTGAAAGTCAATTGGTGCAGCAGCTTGGGACGCTAAGCGACAATCTCGAGTGAATTAGTTTGATGTTTGTAAACAGCTTAAACGCGTGCTTTGACTTGCACAAAGGCCACTTGAGCTTGTGTCCTCCCCCACTAGAGGAGAAAGCCTCTTTATCAATTAACGTTTGAATCGATATTTTGACTCTCCAGATGCTTGTTTGAAAGAAACATTCCAGCAACTTGTCGCTTCCTTTGATTGCCGCGCCGTTTGAAAAAAAAAGGAAGAAAGCTTCTCCACGAGTAAAAAGTAAAAGCTAAGGAGCTGGCTCGACTGGTGCAAAGTGCCAAAAACGTCGAGGCGAAATCGACGCCGTTCCGTGGATGTTTCCTTTGTGTGGTGCGGCTGGCGACGAGTCACGCGACCCTGCTAAGCCAGGGGGGAGAGTGCAAATTTAAATATAGAACGTCGTCGAACTTTTATGATTAAGGGATTAATTAAGCAGCCAAGCCTCTTCTTCCTTTTTGCTTTCCGGCTCTTTCTCTCGCTCACTTCACTTGCCAGCTCTCTCTCGTTCTCGGATCCGCGGATAAGTTTTCTGGAATCCCGATGCTCAGACCACTGTCACGACGGCAAACTTCGGCTTTCTTTCCACCCTTACAACTTTCTTCACTCATTCGCTTTTAATTTCCTAGATTAAATATTATTTTTGTTTAATAAAATAGACGATGGAAAAAAATTCAATCCAAGAAAGACAATACCCATTTCGTTTATTTAAAATAAATAACGATTCTTATTACACGGACTATGAATCATCATCTTGAAAATAGGGATAACTTCCACGAGATTACAAATCGACCAACGCACAGTATAGGCACTGTAGATAATCGAAGCAAGCCGAATTAGCCCAAGTGCCTGGAAGGAGATCCAGCGATTTCCAAGCGCCGGATAATAAGCGGCCGTATCTCTTGGCGCGTTAACGATGCGCCAATGACGTTACCTCGAGAATCTCCCCACCCTCAAGTGCCAGAGAGTCGAACAAGGAGGCGATAATGATGCGCGTGGGTGAGACGCTTTCTTAATAAAACGCCGAGTTTAAAGCCTAGACGACGCGAAAGCTCTTCTCCCAGCACAGCTGGTCTTTATTTGCCCCCTTCTCTGTTTTCTCGTATAGGCGTATATAAACTTTTCGATTGTTGCTCATATCGCCGTAAATAACCGCATTAAAGCCGTCAAGTTCCTGATCCAACCGTTCTCTCTTTCTCTCGGATTTGGCTCAAGATTGTTTCGCGCTATCTTGCGTCTTATTTACACTGCTCTTTAGAGGTAAAGGAGGGACTACGTAAACGACTTCCGCGATCCTTGGTATTTATGCGTCGCGACTGTAGGGGCAGGAGGGAGCCACTTGAGAAGGGATAGCCGCGAACAGACGAAAATCTAGCGGAGATGAGAGGAATCCGGGGCGGCATAGGAAAGTTTCGCCGTCAAATCTCGGCGCCTCCCGTCTTTTTCTCATTAAAGTATTCCTCCGCTGGCCGCGCTCCCACTCCTTACTATATACCACTCGTTTCCCTTTCTTTCTCATTGCGAAAAGTGTGTATCTTGTACTCTCGTCCGCTCATTTTCTCTTCAAAAGTATCGATCCGCTTGTGGTCTGGCCTCCTCTCCCCCTCTCTGTCCGTCGCGCGCTCTTCCCTTTACCACTTTCTGCCTTTTTCGTCGTCGCGTGTTCGGCCGTAGTCGAGATTAAAAATTACTTTTCGCCGGAGTAGGAAACTTAGATGCGTCTGCTCTAGTGTTTATACTTCAATTGTCCTGTTGATTGTGAAACTTTTCATTTCGTGCAAAGATTTCGGTGCCCACGCAAGTGCCTTTGAAATTAAAACCGGGCGTAGCTATTCTCTGATATCTTGCAATTGATCCAACTTTTTAGTTTCGTTAAAAATTAAAAATATTGAATTTCGTTGAAAGACGCATAAACGTTGATTTGATCCTTTAATGGTCGCCTCATAAATACATATACCAATTAAAAGTATAAAAAGCGGCATTATCCAACATAACGACCTCGAGTCGAGTCATCTTTTTAAATTTCCAGCCGCTTTATTATGAGTCTGAAGTTCACATCGTTGAGAACAACGAAATTTTTTTTTTCAAAATACCTCTAAAATTCACTTTTTTTTCACTTATTGGAAGTGAATTTTAGAGGTATTTTGAAAAAAAAATTTCGTTGTTCTCAACGATGTGAACTTCAGACTCATCGCTTTATTCGCCATCCCGCATGAGCATTCGTCTCTTTAATTAAGCAAAACGTCGAAATGGAAAACATTATCTCATCGTCGGCAACACCTTGATTTCCCGCCCGTCGAAAACTGCGGGCAGTAGGGCCATAGAGAGAGAGAGAGAGAGAGAGAGAGAGAGAGAGAGAGAGAGAGAGAGAGAGAGAGAGAGACAAGAGGCACGAGAGAATGGCACTCGCGCGCGAAAAAGCAACGACAAGGGGAAAGAGAGCGAGAGAGGCTCAACAGTGGCAGCAGACGAAGGCGCTAATTAGATTCCAAAAGTGAACGACAGATTTATCAGCGCAAACTGACAGCGGCTTCTCCCTCTCTTTCTCGGTCTCTTTCTCTTCTTTTTCCTTTTTTCAGAGCAAAATAAAAAAAGACACGGCGTGTCCCGTTACCCTTAGGATGGCTCCTCGGCGCCGACATCATTTCTCCAAGAGGTTCGTTTATCATTCGAACGCGGGAGCCTTCTCGTTCCCTCGCGCCGCCAACCGAAGGAGAGAAATGCGCCACTAGGGGGAGAGGATAAGAGATCGGGAGAACATATAGTCAGCAGCGAATGGGAAAAGATGTTACAGGCCAAAGTGGAGAAACGTTTCGAGCTTAGAATTAGAGATTAAGTACAAATTGATTTTTCACTTTTTCCCAAAGATTGAGCGTGTGCATTACTTTTCGATTTTTCACCTCCAGTAAGATTGTATGCGAATCTATTTGAACTTTTTTGAATGAGATAAAATGTATAATATTTTTATTGAAGTAGATTACGTTTTGTTGTTGTGGACTTTCTAATGCGTTTTCTCTCGCTACATGAAAATACGTCTCGTTTTACGATAACTTTTTGCCCTGTTTTTTGACGGAATAATAAGAAGAAAGCCTAAGTAGTGAATGATAATTGCTCAACGAATCCATATATAACAAGACTACAATTTCAAAGTTTGTTTTTTAAAATTCCAAAACAAGCGAGATACGGAACAGGCTTGGAAACCACGTCGAAATACTTAAAAATTCCAGGAATAATCGAGCTCTCACAGTTGAAAAAGGCCATAGCAAACAAGAAGTAGAAAATAGCGTGAAAGCAGAGCAGAGCGAGATTGCAGCATCCCGAGTATCACGATAGACAAGGGAGTGGGGGAAAGTATAGTATAGACTCGAGCGAGAGAAGCCGCCAGCCGAGCCTATCAATTAACGCCGGGGTAAGGTCGCAGGTGGCGTTCGCCGACTCGTGACGCGCGGACAGTCGGAGACAAGGGGTAAGGGGGGAAAGGGGATAGAAAGAGTTGAAGCACTCGTTTACCGCAGGGGCCGGTGTGGGCCTCTCTCGAGGGAGCGCACGGCTCCCGGTTATATATTTTTTCACTGCTCTAGCCCCGCAGCAGCAGCGGCGGCGGCACACTGCACGTACACAGCCGTATATTTAGAATGCCCGTCACTCTTCTCGATTTCTTCGCCCGAAGTCTCTTTCTCTCTTGCTCTTGCTCCCTCGCGCTCGCGTCCGTCCAATTTTCTCTTCTGTCTTCGAGGCTCTCCGTCTTCGTCACGTCGAGCTCTCCCGGTGCCCGGTCTAGAATGCAGCTCCAGAATGCGCGAGACCGATTTCTCCCCTCGCCTATCCCCCTTCCTCCTCTCATTGCTGACGATCCTTCCTTTTTTTCTTGCTTTGGCTCTCGGTAGTGTTGCTTTTTACACTGCGCTATACGCTGCTCTCTAGCTATAAAATTTTAACGGAGATGTTGACTTTAAGTTTTTTTCTTTATTTTCTTATTTTTGCTGTAATTTCTTCCTTCACTATGTAAATAGATACGTAATTGTAAAAGCTTTCGTAGAAATTGGTGAAAGAGGGTACTCCTCCGTGCAAGGCTGTGAATATAAAATGTATATCCCGAGGCGGCGCATTAGTAAGCCAACATTTGACCACGCACCTACAACCAACTGCATATTCCACTTTAGACTAAGCACAATAGCCCAGAGCTACACTGCCGAATCAGATGAAACAACAGTGGAATCTCGAAAACGCTTACACAAGCCTTGGTAAATCTAAAGGGAGGGTAGGGCCAGGGGATAGCATCGCAGCTGTCGCTACTCTACAGCAGCAGAGTCTTCACTCGTCAATCCTCGCGCTCATCGCTCGCGCACGCACGCGTGTACATCACTGGGCGCTCGTGATGTGTTGGCTGAGCAAATAATTTTTCTGCGGCAGGCCGCGAGTGAGCCAACTGTCGAGTCTCTTAGCAATTAGGTCGGCAACAATAAGTTCGATTTTTGGGCCTGATCGGAACTATCCTAAGCAAACAGCCCCGGCACCCCTCTGATACGTAATGGACGCACGAGAGAGCTTTGTAATGTTGGCGATGCTCTTGATGCAGCTTTGTTACTGGAGGGGTCAAGGGATTTATTTTATCGATTTCGTCTCTCGCTTTTTTTTTTTCTGTTGCGTTTTTGCCGAGGCGATCGGGAAATTGAGATATAGTTGTGCAATTCGCTCGAGCGTGACGCTGGATTTGTAACAGACAATCTACTTATAACGCGTTCAAGGCTGAATCGATCGGTCATAAACACGTGTTTAATTTATGGTAATTCTAGGACGCCAGTAAGATTGATTTGTAAAACGCTGGGGCGTGGATATTGTATATTTTTTATTTGCAACGTCCAAGTGAACTTTCACTTGTACTTTATACGGGAATTCAGATCGTAAAGTGGCAGTCGAATTTCGAGATATGATCGATTGTCGGGAGTTTTTAATTTCAAGATACAAGATAGGCTGATTTTGACAGTTTCACTGTTACGTGCGCGAGGGAGTGCAGGATTTAATTAAAACATTGAAAATGATCGATCATATGCGTGATTCTTTTTAGTATATCCCGTAGTAATACCCGTTAATTAGCAATGCCAATCATTAGTAGAAACAAATGATAACCGCTTTTCCATCGTATATCTGGACAAAATTTATCAGCGTAAACTATATGTATATGAGCAGTTGATGTATCCAATCAATATCACATAACGCACATCATAATATTTCCCGATTAATTACAAAGTACTAAAATTAACACACGTCCACGGTGCACACGCGAATCGCAACAGACAAAAAAAACTAGACTTTTCGCTGAATCAACTGCGCAGCTCCGAGCGAAACTACGTGAAAGCCTCGATGCGTCAGCTAACTCGACGACAAGCGCGAACAAAAACAAACACTCGAATTAGGTATAAAAGTGTGCGGCGGTAGCATCGGGCCTGACGATTCCACATTTCTGTTTAAGCTCGTTACCGCTGCATCTTGCACAAAGCGGCTTCACCGGGGGACTCGAATTAGGAATTACGCCGAGTGCAGGGGTGGAACGAAAAGGGGGTAACGCGGAGGGGTTGACGTGGCTGAGACTGACCATGGTCCTTTCTTGTGGGACTTTTCGAAAATCAAGCTCCGCCGCGCTGCCTGTCAACGCCAGCGTTAACCGCCGGACTCAATCCTTTCTCTCCTTCTATTCCCGGCCTACCACCTTTCGCCGTCGGCTATAGTTCGCGTTGTTCCGTCGCTCTAATTCTCTCTTTCTCTCCCCAGCAGTTTGTCGTTCTGTCTTTCGTTCTAACGTGTTCTGATTTGTTTAATTTTGTTTGACCGCAAACACGCCTCGAAACTTTGCCTGATCTCATTCGCTTATTTACTCGTCAAAGCACAATTGAAATCCGTTAAATACCTGAGAAAATAAATCAGAAAATTCTCTAATCGTCCAACTATCACTCGTCGCAAGTGTATAAACAGATCGTCGTAAATTCGCATGAGTGCGTAAAGCTGCGGACATTAAGCTCTCCGCAATGACTTTTAGCGCGCGGACGCATCATAAATGGCTAGAAAGAGAAGAAGACACGCAAAAGAGACAGGAAAGGAGAGTAGAGGGGGGGGGAGTCGGGCTAAACTAAGCAAGCGCGAGCGAACTAGGCTGCAGCCGAGCGAGAACGCTGCTTGCGTAATGACAACGAGAGAGAGAGAGAGAGAGAGAGAGAGAGAGAGAGAGAGAGAGAGAGAGAACCCGGGCTCCCGCGGCAGCGCTGCACTAAATTAACGAGGCCCGAGAGCGCGAGGCTCGTGCACACTATAGGAAATCTTAAGGGGTTATACACTGCCGACACAATGTCGAGAGAATACGCCCACGCAGATGGCTCTCTCATGGACTAGGAGAACCGAGAGTGGGGAATAGGGGGTGGAGGGTGTGCAGGCTCGACGGGAGGAGCGAGTTAACCCGCGGGCTGTAGTAGTTAATTTCCTCTGTCCAAACAGCACTAATCCCGAGCGACATAAG
Source organism: Anagyrus pseudococci (assembly GCA_030522585.1). Lineage (NCBI taxonomy): Eukaryota > Metazoa > Arthropoda > Insecta > Hymenoptera > Encyrtidae > Anagyrus > Anagyrus pseudococci. Next base: position 21,987 of record JAPYYQ010002311.1, read on the forward strand.
CCAAGTGACGGGCCGCTCGCTAGCTGCAAACCCTACGCCCTCTCCTCCCAAAGTGGAGCGTGCGCGCGCCCATAGTGTCCGATAGTGCAGCAGCCGCCGAGAGCGGGGAGGAGCCCTGTGTGCTCCGGGGAAGCCCGGGAATTTTGCGAACCAGAAGGGATGGGATAGTGGCGAAAAGCTTGGCCGCCGTTGAAATAATACCGAGCCGTCAACGTGCAGCGTATCAATCCCCCTTACTCCGCCTTGTCCCTCCCTAGGCTAACACGCGACGAAGCTTCTGCTTGGATTCCGAAAAGTGCGAAATACGCAAATATTTTCCTAGTCCCGGTTTCGCGCTGTGAATTTTCTCGCCCGAAAGCGAGAAAGTCAGGGGGAGCCAGCTCCTACGCGTGTGCACGAGAAAGTTTGTCTTTCGTCCGTCGAGCCGTGACTTTTTCCCTCCGCGAATCGTCGCTCTCCTCCTCGCGCGGGCATTAAAAGCAGCTAACCTCGTCGTCGTCTCTCTGTGTATGTATGTTTTTGGTCTCGCTCTCCCTACGACACTGCAGCCGTCGCGTAAAGACAACTTCCTCTCTCGCCGAGCGGCGTCGTAAACGCGTTCGGTCTTCGCACTGCAGCCGCCGCTGCACGTGCGCGCACACAGAGATTCAGCATATGCTGCTACTACTGGCTGCGAGCGCGACATAAATCTCTTTGTTTTCGTTACCGTCTTCGCTCGGGCCGCTTTATAATGCTCTTCTTATTACGCCTCTGCAACCTCGTCCTCGTACTCATCCCCTCACACACAGACGCACAGCCTGCCGTGACTTATTACAAGCTACCGGCCGCTTTGCCACTGCTGCCTCGACGATTTTTTTTCGTTCTCTTTCTCTCCCAGGCTTCCCCTCTTACACATGCGCCGCGCTCGACAGAAGTAATTTCCAAGTCGCTCTTGTTCATTACGAGCCTTTTTCTTCTCCCCCTCGTGCTCTTTCGTCGCCCCTATACCGATCATCCGCGTCGTCATCGACGTATCATCGATCGACGAAAAATCACCGCTCTTTACCAGCTGTCCACGGCCCTCCTTTCACTGTACCGTCTCCTCCGTCTCTTTCGTACTCTTGCCCGTTGAATGCCAAAGGAAAATAAAGCGCGAGCGCTTATGCATCGACAGCCGAGTGATTTTTCGCACCTCGGCGTTCTCGTTAGTCCCCAGTTGTTGCACAAACCCGAAGATTGGGATCGCCGCGCGGCGACAAAGACGAACGCGCCTGGCTGCACTCCTGATACGCAGCGTTACGACTGTTATTTACAGCCTTTTAACCGGCTCGTCCTTTTTCGCCTCTATGCACAAAAAGATTACGCCCGGAGAGATTTGTTACGCTCGAGATCGGCGTCTCTACTCGCGCTTGTCTCTCGACTCGCGCGTTCCAATGGATACGGCAAATTTTGATCCTGTCATCAAAGCGAAATTGGATTTATGAGATTTACGGATGCTGCCCGCAAAAAAAAATAATTAAAATTCCAAAACTGATTTAATCAGCGGGCTTTTTGAGCCATTTTCAAGGGCTTCGATAATCGACGGGCATTTATTTCCCGGCGAATTCGCCGACGCGTTCAATTCATTTTTCCGCGAAATTATTAATTAAAATGCAAATTCGAGGACGTTCACTCGGCGAACGAGTAATAATTATTCGACGATTTCAAAAAGTAATAATCCGGCCAGTCGCGATGTATAGCAGCGGAGAGAACGGCCTTCGACGGTGCGGGCAAGAAAGGAAAAAGCATCGTCCCCCTCCCTGTCTTGGTTAGGTGGAGTCACGTGGTATTAAATTGACACTTCCACTTGACGTCCCGGGCGATGCATCGATCGTGCAATTTTCCATACACCCTCGTCCGATAGCTTCGTCCCGCACCTTTCGACGGGCGCCAAAGCGGTAATTAACGACGCGTCGTGAAGCAGTCGCTTAGGCGCGCTTTCTCCTCCACAGCTGCTGCTGCCGGCGCTGTATAAACACGGCCTGTACGCACCGATATCGAATAACGCGAGTAGGTGCGAGAGAAAGAGGCCTGGAGAGCTTTTGGAGAGCCGGCTCTCGTTAACGAGCCACGCGCTGGAGTTTGAGTTTGAATTTGACGGAAACAAAGAGAGCGTAGAGAGGCAAGCTACTGCCGCTGGAGGAGACGCGCCAAATTAGGGATCGAGTGGAAATTATACCGAGCTTATACGGAAAATTAGAGAAGCAGATCTACCGAGTTCTGCGATGTTTGCTTCGCTAATGACAATGTCTCTGTCTAAGCCGTCTGAGAAATTTATCTGCCTTTTTCTTTGTTAACGTGCGTTTTGTTGGACCGGGTAGTTTGGCTTGGCAAGCTGCGGGATATAACAATTTCGGGTAATTATAGAAAATGTACGAATAAATCAAGGGACTGTTATATTTGCTTGATAATTCAATTTTACTCGTGATTTCGATTCGGCTTCATTTCACAAGCGCTGAAATATTAAAGCTCAATTCAGAGGTGGGAAGGGAGGAGAGCGGGCCAAAAGCGAGCGATCCTTATAAAATTACATAAATTTAATATCGACGCAGCGGATATCAGGGAAATTCATTAAAATCGCGTTTTGTAAAATAAACATTAATTACGATAGCATACGCGCGCATCGAGTCGCGCATCATGAAATATCATTCAAAGGCTCGCCCTCATAGCCGAGCGGGGAAAAATATGATATAGCGCGCGGGGCACATCGCATGATAAAACACCATTCGCTCATCCGATCATATGGCCGCACATTACGCGCGTTTAACGCGAAAATTCCGGAATCACGCAAAGTCCCTGTCTGCTGCCCTCCCCCCTCCTCCCCGTATATGTATAAACATAGTCTGGCGTGGTAGTCCCATTAATATTACACATCGCAGCCAGGCACAATTTCGAAATTTCGTCATTACCCAAAGCCCAGGCTGCCATCCATTCCCGGCAAGACAAGCCAGCGAACGCGGCAAGAGAGAGAGAGAAAGCGAGTGCGTTTTCGTGCGCATGTGTGTCGGGGCATTCCGGACACAAACTCCCGCCGATTTCGGGGACGCATCAAATGCGGCGGCGCTCCACTGAAAGAGACAAACGTACGAGTGCAGAGCAGCGCGGTTTGTGAATTATCTCTCTGGCAGTGGCCGCGGACGCGCGCTAAGCCCCTCACTGCCCGGACCTCGTAATTCATGCCTCTTAAAGAGCGTCATCGGCACTCTGGCATATCCCCCTACCCCTATGCCACCCAACTCCAATGGCCTCTGACTCTAGCCTGAGCCTAATGATTCCAGCACGGGTAAAATCGCAGCGCATGAATTATGCAGACATTTGGAGTAAGGTCGACCAACGAATGGACGCGCGGCCGACTCTGCGTATACGACTCTCTCTCTCTCTCGCGCGGTAATCATTCGTCAAGCTTGAGCTTTTCCCTGGATTTTCATGGACGCGTAAAGTGTGATCGTTGGTGAAAAATGACGCGAATTTTTTTGATGATTTTGTCGACGTTTTTCACCGTGTAACTATGGCGGATTCAGAGCTGTGAATTTGGTTTGTTTTTAGGAAAAAGTTTAATGGGCGCGCTTTGCCGTATGCTCGTGACAATTTTAATGACTCGTGACGGATTGCTGGTGTAAATGAATAATATTGCCGCAGCAGCAAGCCCGTAGTCACTAAAATTAAGGCTATTCCGTGGTCGAATCTGTGCCAAAATTTCGTATGTACAGAAGATTTTTTTACGTGAGCGCGTGCGCATATTCATTTTATGGGCTCACCTAGAGGTCGTGCATGTTAAGGATTCAACAGTGTGGTTGATTTGTGCCGCTTACCTGAAACCCAAAAGAAACAAATATCATTAAATTTTGTTAAACATCCATAATTTTATATTTCAAATATCGATAAATCAAAATAAGCACCCGTATCAGCTGCAGTCTGAGCGGTATCGCGCCTGCTAGCGAGAAATCGAGCCGGGCTCATCATAAAGGCGGAAAAGGCGGAGTAAATAAGGCTTAATTGGAAGCGATGCTCCTTATCCCGGCACTCTACCAACAGCGGGGGTGCGTCTACTAAGCGCAACTCTCCCGAGCGCCAGATGTCGAGCGACGCTTCTCTCTCCGTCCGAGTTAGATTTCCCCGTAGGCGAGTCGTAAAAACGAAGGAGATAAAAAGCGGTGGGGGTCGAGGGTCAGAGGTATAGAGAGCGACAAGCCGATCGGTTAGCATAGAAATTGTCTAACAAACGATTCGCGCACGGCCGTCTGGGAAGCGGCGCGCGCATACATATATTGGATTATGTAGATACGACTAGGCGCCCGCATGCTCTCTTTCTCTCTCTCTCTCTTTTGGCCAACTCCACATCGTCTTCCTTATATGCCGGGGAGTTGACTTTTACCTACTCGGCGCCATTTGCCGACTCTTGTCCAGCTCTTTTGTACTCGCTCACGCGTTCTTTTTTGTCCCATCTACTCCCGCCGGAAACGCAGAGGGCTCGTTTTAAAGGCACCAAAGTTTTTCCTTCGTATGCGAACCGGAGCTTTCCTGAATTTCACCAACGGGTGGACTATCCGGAAAATATTTGCCCTTCGCTAGCTCGCTCTCCTCTCCTTCCTCTTGGTCTCTCTATCTATCTCTGTCTTGCCCGAGGAGGTCTTATTTGCACGAGGTGCTGTCAGTGCGTCTCTTCGTGCGGATCCCCAGGTCGTCGGCTTAATAGCTGGCTTTCGCGAGTGACGCTCCAATGGAATTTCGTACAGCTGTAGCGGCGATAAACGCCGAGGTAATGCCGTTATTAAATCGTCACGGGTTATTTTCGAAAGGAAACAAAAAAAGGAGCAGAACAGTAACGTCCCCCGTGGCTACCAGTAGCACGCCAGTTCGCTACACTTGCTCTCTCGTCCTCCTCGTCACCCTCCTCCTCCTTTCTGTCTGTCGGTCATTTCGCCGGGAGCTGATGCACCGGGCCATTTTTCCGCTTATCGCAAAGACGAGATCTCGGCCTGAGGCTTTCTCTGTTGCTGTCACAGACACACATACACATAGTTACACACACTCACGCGTACACGTACGTGGAAGAGGAGATGGTACACACCATCAAGAGAGTGGCAATCAGGCTTAATTGAAAGCTGCACGCAGACCATACGGTCGCTCTCGAATTCGTTGCCACCGCCACTGCTGCTGCTTCTGCTGCTTCGTGTGTAAACGACGCCTGAGCCGAAGTAAAGCGAGGACGTTACGACGTCAACCGCACGATGGGCAATTGACCGCTCGTATGACGCTTCGATTAAATTATGCAACTCTGCAACACTCGAGTTTGTTTACTTCTTTTCCACAATCTCATGAGAATATCTTTTATTTTTTTATTTTTGCAACTTGACCGAAAATTGTCGATATAGTACAATATCTTTTTTTGTGTGTCGCTCAACGTTACTAAAAAAAAATAGTATACGGTATCCATCGATCAATTTCCGAAAAGTAATTAATGAAACCCCTTCTAATAGGTAAACCGGTAGACCAGAGGGTGACCATAAAACCAAATGTATAGAGCTTGAAAGAAAAATGAACTATTCATCATCTACGCTCTAATGGACGCAGCCACCCTGCCAACAAAAGAAAGTAACCACTATACCCGCCACACAAAACTCCCATTCGCACCACGAAAAAAATGGCACATACACACACATGCCTACACATTAAAGCCTAATGATTTTTTCTCGAGCAATTTGAAGCGCATTAAGCGACTACAATCTCGAGGGTTGGGTGTGAAAAGAAGCAACGCATCGGCCCGCTTTATGCATAAAGTCTATGGGGAGAAAAAAAAGGAGAGACGGGGTGAAGTTAAAGCGATTCGTAATGCCTGGCATGGCGCGCACGAGAAGAGAGTATATTTTCCAAGCCGTGGATGCGCGGGCCCGTTTTTCTTCGCGCAATATGCTCACCTCCTCCCTACCAACTCCGCGCTCGAGCCTCGCGCACGCGCTACACCTTTGTGTGCCCAGGCTCGGCGTGTATATCCCTTCGACCTCTCTTTCTCTCTCGCTCGCTCTCTCTCTTCCCTTGCCTCTTCGAAGTCGAGAGGAGGGGCGTGTCGTCGAGTTCGATTCTTTTGTGATCCCCTCTCTTCCCTCCCGACCCTCTTTGTCCCTCGAGTCTTGCCGACGGGCCGAATCGATAATGGATCGGCGACGCGCAGCCGGCGCCTAGGCTCGCGCTCTCTTTCTCCGTCCCTCTTTCCCTTTTGGACCTGCGTTCATTCTGTGCGCATCATTTGACACCCGATCGAGGTTACTAAGCGCAATCGCTCCCAAGGAGAAGGAAAGCCGCTGGAGGAGGAAACAAGTCGGAGGAAGCTCATTTTCGGATTCTCTCGAGCTCGAGAATAATGGAACGACTCGTGTGACAGAGATAGCGATCCGAGCTTAAAAAAATAAGCTCCTTTAGCGACCCACCCACCCAGCACCCAATCGGAGACCTAGTGCCGTTTTTTTTTTTTTTTTTTTTTTTTTTTTTTTTTTTTTTTTTTTTATTTTTTTTTTTTTTTTTTTTTTATTTGTTGTTTTTTTTTTCTCCGCTTTTTTTTTATTTTTCCCTGTGGTTAGAAACCCAATGGATTAAAATTGAATAATACTCTCGGTCATGATGACTTACAGAATAGTAAATCAATCCATTAAACCCCTACCTCCTCCAGATGCAGGAAATTCAACGCGGCAGCACACACACATCCATACCAAGTCCCTATCGAATTTATACGTACGCTTTCAGCGCGCTACTCGCCGAGGTGTCGCCGACTCATTGGATGTAGAAAAAAAAAAGAGAGAAAAAAGAGCCAACGCAAAACGAGAGCCGAAGAGAAATGAAATACAAGAAGGAGGGCACAAAGATGAGATATGTACATAGTGGGAAAGAGAGAAAGAGAAGAAAAATTCAATAGACGTAAAAATCACTAGGTTCCCCGCATTGTCGGCGGCCGTGCATCTACGCAAGACCAAGACGACAGCGATGCTCGTGGATCAAAGATAACAGGCTTTGCCGAGAAAAAGAATCCTGTGGGCGCGAAAAAGAAAAATTATATGAAAAACCCTCGGCTAGATCCCTTAAGACTGGGAGCTCCTTTCCCCCTTGTCCAGTACCTTTGGTCTGGTCCTTAGAGTCTTCGGTCCGGTTATGAGGTGTGTGCGTAAAGGAAACGTGATCCCGATGCACGAGCTGTGAGGAAGATCGACGGTTTTCCTTTTTCCGGGCACTTTTGGCGACTCGTAAGATGAGGGATTTTCGGGCGAGACGAGGGAAGAGCTAGCTGCTTTGGTAAATACAATATTGGGAGAGATAAATAGGGGCTACGGCTGTATTTTTATGAGGCATTGTAATTGAGGCTCCATGATAAATACCGGGATCAAAGTCACGTTGAGACTTTGTTTTTCTCGCGTTTTATTGGCTACTTTGTTCTTTTCTTATTGGATGTCCTAATGTAAACTACAATTTTATCTTGTAATTATTACACATTTGATCATTGATTCTGTTATCATGTTTTTAGATTTTATTAAATTTAGCTATAATTAAATTTGGAAAAACCTTCACCCATTTTTTGTTCACTTCTCTGGTCAAAGATTCTCTTTTATATTAATCTAGTTATCTTGTTAGGAATTTCTTAATTTCAAGGAACAATAATAAGGGCTGTTACGCTCTATATAGCCAGCGCTATTTGGAGAGGCAAGGAAAAAAAATAGAAACAGAGAAAATGACACGTAGCAAAGCCACGGAGGTTGGCAATTTCGCGTGCCAGTGTCGGGGTCGTATCCATAAAAGCGAGAGGGAGAAAACTTCTTTCTCGATGTCGAAAAAATGAAGAGGGACACGCGTGTCACGTAATCGCACGTGTGTCCAAGCCTTGAAACGAAGAATCAAGAGGACTATTTATTTCTCGCGAATCTCCTACACACATTCCCTAGGTCGTCCACCAGCAAGTAGTCGCTCATTTCCACCCTCTCGAGAGCGCCCTGCCTCTTTTCTTTTCCATCATTGCTCCCGGCTAGCTCTTCCTCTCCCTCTTCTTCTTTTTCTTTTGTGCCCCTCCTCGACCTTTTTTCTCAGTCTATTACTTCGGAATCTTCTTAAAGGGAGAAATTGACAACGCCCGAGGCTTGAAAACAATCGTACACTTGATTGAGTAGCTTAACTCGGAAGTGAATAGTCTGGAGGTGAATTAAAATTTTTGTTCAGTTCAACGGAAAGCGGTTAGAGAATAAAAAATAATAATGTTTAAATAAAACAAGACATATTTCCAACGCCATTATAGCTGGAACTTCCAAGATGTCGTTCACAATGAGTGACTTCACACGTGATGATAGGAAATGCGCAAAATCCCCGAGGTCCTTCCAACTAGTCCGAACCTTTTTCCCGCTGTCACATCTTCCTTTTCGTCCTCCCCGATAAAATGAATTCAGACGTCGGCCGGAGTACTGGGCGTCGGTTTTATTTTGCCATCGTTAAATAGCTGGAGACGAGTTTAAATAAATGACGCGCGAGGCTTTTATCGGAATTCCCGCACAGAACAAGAATTGAATAAAGCTCGGGGAGATAAAGAAAAAAAGCAGAGAGTGGACTTTGTGGCAATTGGATTTAACTGGTCCTCCCGTTCATTTTTTTTTTTCGCCCTCCTGCCTGTCGTCTCGCAAAGCGACGTCTTGACGTAATGGACTTAATGTGACTTTTACGTCGAGTTATGCAGATCGGTCCAGCAGGTGCCACGGAATTTTTCATCTTCCAGGTATAGGTATAGACACACCCGGCCTGCCACCTCCTCTCCAGCCTAATTTATAAAGCAATATTGTGATAATTTTTTCACTAGACACCTCCTACCCCCTCAAAGAGCCAGCTTCTTTTAATTAATTTCCTTCAACCTATCAAACGAAGCTCCCGCAAGATTTATTCGGCTAATTAAGAATGTTGAGAAATTGAGAAATCGATTAGGATCGGTACAAACTTTAATGAGAATATTCGTGGTTGAGATATTAGTTGAGACTTTATGTTTCTGAGAAAAAATATCTTTATGCCGGATTAATATTAATGTTTTCGTGTGACATACTGTACTGTAATTGATTGTATATAGATAATTAATACGCATTCGTGCCGTAGACAGAAAGATAGAAATAAAAAGTTGTAGAGAGCAAGTAATCACGGTCGGTCTTTCTCATCTAAAATAAGAAATTCTCATCGGCTTCGAAAATACTCCTGTCCTCTCGCTCTCCTCCTTCTCCTTTGGTACTTAGAGCTCATAACTTACGGCAGCAGCGACTTCCTCGGATACTGCTCCGCCTCCGCTTTCGGTGAGCAAACATCTTTTTTCCAGCGAGCAACGCAAGAGTGAGCGTCGTCGGCTCGGCCCCCGAGAAACTATATGCTCTACTCCGCTCGTTTTTCCCCATTTCTAATAAAGACTTTACAAACAAGAAAAACGAGTGTTACCAAAGTAATAATCGTATATCTGAATCCTACAAATCATCCAGCTATGTCTCGTGGCTGTGTTCGCGCATGTGTGTGTGTGGGAAACATTTTATTTGCCATGGGACTAATAATTCTTAGCTTCCACCTTAATCATATCAAATGAACGATTTTTCTCAATTTTATCAAAAAAATGAATTTTCAAGTTTTCTCACATAATATACAATTTAAAAAAAAACTGCTTACAGATGTACGATTATTCAAAATACGCATTTTAGGAGACATTGAATAATTTCCATGGGCATCCTACGATCAGCCTCGTTCTTCTAGTTTATACGATATTCATGATTTCCGAGGTAGTTTTTGTAATGCCCGAGCCCATAAATATCGCGACGTCGCCAAAACGCAAACAGATTTCCAATGATCGTGTATGCGCAGGGCCGCGTATGAAACCGGCGCAATGTACTCGGTCGGTGTAATTTAATATCAGCTATTTATGTGTCTCCACGAGGCGACGCTGCGCTTTGGAATATCGAAAAAAGACGGGCGCACTTGGCCTCCGAGGGAGAGAGAGAGATAGAGACGACGCTCTCCGGGGATAATAATTATGCAAATGTCTTGTTGCGGACCGGGTGAGAGGAAGGGGATCTCGGAGTTGGAGCAACAGATGTCCAGAACGAGCGAGGTTGCGTCTTACGTTATTTTCCGCCGGGGCGTCGTTCGTTTTTATATCTGCCGGCTGAGTGTACGTGTGGAAAGCAAAGCTACCCACGCGCGCACTAGCCGAGAGTGTACGGTATGCGGGATCGCTCAATTTCCGTAGCGCCGCTGTCGCCACGCGAAATCAAATGCCGCATCTCGGGCTTATATCTGATGTTTTTTTTTCTTCTTTCCTCGACGACTCGGCTTTACATTTTTCTTGGTTATTTTACCGGAAGATGCGCGTGATTGTTACTAATATTGCGACTTTAGATATCGGATTTTACGTAGAGATATGGGAAAATTGTGTATTTGCAGTGATTTTTCTATTTTAGAAGAGATTGCACGGATGAAATGTATTGCGAGTGATTTAATACGCGGAAAAATAAACGTATTATTGAAGCTTGAATTTTTTACGAAATGATAAGATTTGCCCGAAGTATTTGGTTTGCTGAATTTCACATTTTCATTTATTTCGATTCGATGTTACTTTACTTCGAGCTGACGTAAAATGTAAATACAGTGTTGTACAGCGAACGAACACGGAAAAAAAGAAAACAAGAAAGAAAAAATAAGCCAATTCCCAATCGTATATATACATTTCCGAATTTAGCACAGCACGCAGGACAATGGGGTCGAAACTTTTAAAATACTTTAGGCCTCTTATCGCTGGTCGCATCGAAACAGCAGCGCATCGAGAATCCAGCGGTGTATATAGAGGAGAAAAGCGAGAAAGCGAACGGCGAGTGGAGCAAATGAAATAAAGGTATTCCCAAGAACGAAATAATTCGGTTTGCCGGGCCTGGCCTCCCGCGGGAGAAGAGAAGAGGAAAGTGCGAGGACACCCACACACACATACACACGCGCGCAGCCGGGTATATGCGGGTACAAGCCACGCAGGAGCATCTCCCCTCCGGCAGTAGTCTCTTGCCGCTTTTTCTCTCCCCCAAGCGCGCGTTCTCGATTCCATTCGCGGCAAATGAAGAGCCAGCCGACACCCGCCCCCCTACTCCCCCTCTAAGCCGAGAGTTCGCGAGGAAAGAGAGCCGAGCTTGCTTTATTGTGCTCTCCCTCCTCCCAGCGAGTTCGCCGAAGAATTCTTATTACAAGGCGCCGACGCCTCGCCGAGAAATCTCATTACCCCGCCGAGAGGAGGAAGCTGACGCGTCGAAAAGTTTCGCGGGTACCTGGCGCCCGAGTCCTGCTTTTTTTTCCTCGGCCTAGGCATCTTTGGCGCACGGGAAATTCGAGGAGACGCGTTGTAGACGATCGGGTGACGATGCGTGCATGTGCAGACGTACTGTCGGAGTAGAAACGGATCCGATGGACCGCGAGCTGTCTTCTTTCATAGTTTTCTTGAGCGAAAAGGAACTCCAAGCAAGATTGCCCCGCGAGTCTCGCGTGTCGCGTTGCGCAGAAATGAGCTACGCGTCTCTTTGCTCTGGAATGCGGAGTTTATCTAATTGAGAGATGACGGCTGCACTAGTAGAATGGATCGAGTAATTCAGGCCAAATATTTGACTGCAGAATAAACCTAAAAATTTTTCTTAAATAACAAAGTCCTTGTATTTTTTGTGAAAAAGTTACGTTAACATTCCACCCAGCCCTTACATTCGAACCAAAAATATCAGCAGCGATCATCTCCTCAAGAAGATCAAGGTAAGCTTTGACTTTGAACCGTACCAAATTCCTACGAGGGACTAGAGGCCCTCGAGAATCGAACAAAGACTCTGGAGGTTCGGGAGCTTTGGGTTACGCAAAAACCGAAGGAAGGACACACACACACACACAAGCGCCGCGCGAGTATCTCAATTTCCCATTGAGAGTCATCGCGGTTTTTTGCCCCCCAAGGACAACTCCCCTCTCCTCTCATTTACCGCGGCGACAGGGAGGAGAGAGCTGTAGAGAAAGCTACACGCACCAGCGGCGCTTCCGCCCGGAGCTGAGTCTGCTGCTCCGTCGAGTCAGGAGGGGACGGATAGGCGTTGCCGAGGAAATTACGCTTGCGGAACGAGGGCGTGAGGAGGGGGGGGGGGGCACTGCCCCAGCAGTCTCTCTCTCTCTTTCGACCAAGGGTTACATTGCTGTCGTAGCTGCTGCTGCTGCTGGCGCAGGGGCATAATTAAAGTTTATTGTAGCCGTCGAGCGATTGTTAAATCTCTGTTTCTAAAGTTCCTCGCAAAATTGAGATTTAGTACGATGGCTTCCCTGAGCGCGTACGCGTGTGTGCGTTTGTTTTTTTTTCCTTTTTGCTTTCCTTCACGGATGGAAAGTAGTGGGGCGATGCGGTGCGGGCGGCTATGTTGTCCGGGCCGGGCATTAAAAGTTTTTCAAGCGAGATTCAACTCTCTTAATTCTTTCATTAAGTGGAGGAAAGTTTTTTTTTAAGCGCGCGCCACCCTCGCCTCGGCCTCTTAATTTAATAAATTATCAAGAGTGCAGGCTGGTAGAGGCCAGCTTCGAGGGAAGAAGAAGAGCTCTCTCGCAACCTCGTGACACTTCGAAAGCAGCTCGTTAAACTTCCAACGTCTATTTAGCCAAGAATTGCATTGGCCATCCCAGGCAGCTTCGAGAGCCCTAATGCGTAATGGAGAGTGTAGGGGGTCGGGTAATCGCGAAAAACGAAATATCAATTACACGTGCGCGTATCAGCTTCACGCGCAATTGGCAAAATTAATTTGCCGCCGCCGCGAGCAGCAGCGGGTTTGTATGTACACACTCCAGGACACGCAAGAGCCCCGCGGCGCTAGAAAGAGCGAGGGCGAGAGCAACGAGGGAGAGTAGGAGGAGAAGGAGCCGTACAGGGGAGTGGGGCTGGCGAAAGAGTCGGGCGGAAGAGGGTCAGCTGGGCGACGCGCGCCCCACGAAATTATATCGGTCTTCCTCCCTGAGTGTAGGGGGGGGGGGCATGTACGCCGGGATAGCCTATCGGCCCGGAAGTGGACGCGTGCGTCATGCGAAACACGCTCGGGGAGGGCCGGTCTACCGGACTCGATAATCGCGCCGCCCCTCGCTGTAATTAATGTTTTCGCGAGTCTGTGTGTGGCACGCGGCTTGGGGTGTCGGTACTGCTGTTGCTGCTGTTGTAGGAGAGAGCCGGGTGCGAGAGGGGACCGGAATTAAGCGGCCTGTCGGCCGGACGAAGTGACGGCTGGGATCTTTTCCGGCGACTAGAGCGATTATTCGGCACCGTGTACCAGGTAAGAGCGACTGCCGCAGTGAGGGAGACGCTGATCTCGGCCCGCCGATCGCTGGAGAGAGAGAAAGAGATGACTGTTGGAGATTGCGTGCTCGATTTGCAAGTACGTGTACCGGGTTATCGTTTACAGTGATGTTGATTCTTTTGTGTTTCATTGTACTTGTATAAAAGCGTTTCGGCTGCTTGGTTATGTCGAACATCGGATAATGACTTTCTAAAAAGGAATTGATTCTTTTTACCGTGTTTTTTATGCGCTTTGATATTCATAAAGACATAGAAAATAAAATATCGCCTTGAATAAAAATTGGTAGAGAACATTTCGAATAACCGACAAAATCTATACGAGATAGAAACCCATGACTATTTGCCTGACCTTAAACGAGCACAACAACGCAGCAGCCACGCATATCCTACTTAAAAGCATAATAAGATAAATTCGAGATTACGAAGCAACGCAAGAGCAGGAGGAAGGGATCGACCCGGACGGGAGAGGCCGTTACTTACGTAAGCCCCGACCGCGCATCGATGCACTTTTCGTCGATGCGGTATACGCGCGTTAATTGGAGCACGGTTCGACACGCTGATAATATCGCTTTTACCGCAGATACTACGACACACTCAGGGCCTAAAATTTCAGTGGTTAAGGGGTGGGGGGGGGCAGATCCGAAAGGCGGGGAATGGAATTTCCAAACGCTTTAAAATTTTAGAAGGGAAACCAGCGGCAGCACGAAGCAGTGATCGATCGGCCCTGAATTTCATTTTAATTAGAGATCCTGATTAATTAAATGGCGTATCCGAAGATGAGATCCCGTCGTTAAAACGTAAGGACGTTAGAAAAGAAAAGATGCCGGGATGGAGCGCGCGTTAAAGTAGTTTTTTTACCATCTTAACTCCATGCTCCGTAAAAAGTAATCAACTCACCTCATTGGCGGCTTGGCATAATATAAAATTAATGAAAAAAGAAGGGAAAGAAGGGAGGCGGGGGAAAACTTATGAGAGAAAAATAAAAAGCGCGGAATCTAGCGTACGCGTAGCTTTATAATCGTACAAGGGGCATAAGGTGAAGAAGAAAAGGGGTTGAGAGAGAGAGAGAGAGAGAGGTCAGGGTAGAGAAGGGGTGGTAGAGATTACATTAATGAAATTAATAAAGATCGCAGTAGCGAAGCGCAGGGCTAGCCCCAGCTTTAACGAGGTCGTAAACGAACGTATTTGCTTCGGAGAGCTGCTCACTCTCTAGCCTCTGCTGCTATTTTTTTCGCAAGAGCCCCCTTATCGTGCTTTGCTACCAGCGCCTCCTCCTCCACCCTTTTACGATCTTGCCGTCGTGTTTTTGCCTCGAACCTCCTCCTGCCGCCGGGGCCCTTTTTTCCAGCTCCGCGAGATTTTACGATTCTTTGTTCGGCGTGTGCTCGCCACCAGGCGGCAGCGGCACCACAGACCGGCCACTTATTTCCTCCCGAGTCCGTTCCCATGTCACCTCCATTAAGTCTGTTAGCGGAGTCCCGGCAAATAGGGAAAAATACCGGCAAAACGTTGAGGGCAAAGAGTGAGTGTGTTGGTGTGTGTCTGCTCGAAGGGCTGAGGTAACTCGTAAAGATTAACGCCGGGCGCCAGGGGTTGGCTAGCAGGGCACACAATCGCGAAATAGCGATCGCGATAGCCTCTCGGGAAACCTCTGTCTACCGGTAATTAGGTCGCTGCTTTACGAACTCATCCCCTCTTTCCTCTGGCCGCAAGCGAAGACCTCTTTTTTCTCAGCCGACCTCCGTTTTTTTTCGCTCCGCCGCCGCGATAATGGACGCGCGATCGGTGCTTGATAAAGTGCCTTGCCAAATCAAGCGGCTTGATTCGCCGAGATTAACTCCGAATCGAACTCTATATCCTATATTTAGCCACATGGAATATTCTCTTGTTTTCGCCCTTACGACGAGAGAGAGAGAGAGAGAGAGAGAGAGTCCGTTCTCTTCGGCAAGCATTTTTCAAACGTCCGCGCACACGTACATCGTAACGAATTGAAAACAATGACGTTGGCGAATCTCGCTTGGAAAACACAAGCTATCCGCCCCGGCAATTAACGCGTCCAATAAAAGCCCGAGAACGAGCTGTTCCGATGCATCGCGTTCTCTCGGAGCTCTCGGTGTATGCAAATGAGCCATTGTCGCGCGAGGTACCGAGTTAACGCCCGCGCGATGCAGCTGCACGTACACGTACAGCGAAGAGACCTGCAAGCTGCTGCTGCTGCTGCCGTCGTGGTGAGGGGCTATTATAACGGCACACGCGTCGAAGCCGAGGATTGTCGCGCGAGTCGTATGCATAAAAGTGCAGTGGCCGCTAGGTAAGCCACGCCTGGAGAAGCAAGCCGCTATGCTCCTATCGATAGGATGAGGGAGAGTAAGCTGGATATAGATGCCCGATCGAGAACAGATGGCTCTCTCGCTCGCAGGGAGTAGGTGACGAGTCGGGCGAGAGATATTAATTGGCCTCGATCGTCGGGGATATAAGGCGATTGGGCCTGATTGATTGATTGCTTGATTGATTATTGGGCTTATTAACTTTGGCGGGCGCGTCGTCGCCATCGTCGCCGTCGCAGCCGTTGACCGACCGGCTCTCTGATGCGAAAACAATTGGCAGGCCTATCTCTCTGCCTCTCTTTCTCTCACGTTCGCTCTCTTTGCCGGGAGAAGCGAACGAGTTGACTCTCTGCTTGGGATTGCTTCAATGGCACTTTTTTTCCGACGACTCAGGCGCTTTGGTTTCATTATTCACGCTTCTCGTCTGGTGTCAAAACAGATTTCACTTGTCGCGACGGCAATTGATGAGATTAACCGACCGACGCGCACTCTATTTAGTCTTTGATTTTCGATTTTTTTTATCGACCGTTTAATATGCAAAATAAAGACTGCTATTTATTTAAAAATTTGAAAAGTAGTAAAAGAAAATCAAAATAAGGCAAATAAGCTGGCTGCCCGGGGACCAACTGGCGAATTCAATCAATTTTTCACAAGCCCATGCGACGCGACGCGCAAAACTCGATTAAGCCCCGGCGCAGGGCTCTCTTCCCGTGCAAGATTAAAACGCGCGCGGCGCAACCCTATACCGGCCGCGTAGCCTAGGCGCTCTAATCAATCTAATACCCCAAGGCACTCGCCATAATTAATCGAGGAAGCGACGTCGCTACTGGCAGCAGCAGCTTCCCGTACCCTCGACGGAGGGGAAGGAG
The DNA here is from genome assembly GCA_030522585.1 of Anagyrus pseudococci. NCBI lineage: Eukaryota > Metazoa > Arthropoda > Insecta > Hymenoptera > Encyrtidae > Anagyrus > Anagyrus pseudococci. The sequence continues at coordinate 38,543 of JAPYYQ010002311.1, forward strand.
CCCCAGCACAGTTCCGTCGCTCATACAACGTCCAAGACACCCTCTCGGACTGCAGTGCTCCAGAGCGACCGCAAGATCACGCGAGCTACCGCGGCCTGTGGCGAGGGGGCATAGCAGAGTAGCAGGGGGGGGCCTGGAAACGGCAAGACATAAAGGCAGCCCTTCCTCTCAGCCGGTCCCGAGAGCGCGGCGCGAGCAGCCGGTCCTGGGAGTCGAGAACGGCGCGAAACTCTGCCCGAAACTTGGACGTAATTACTCGCGTAAACCCCCGTGTAAACTCGCTTCCTCCTCCTCTTCCAGCGCCACTACTGCTCCAGCCTCGTCACGCTGTTGGCTCGAGGAGAGAAACGCGAGCGGGGGATGCGCAGAGAGGGGCCGAGGCAGAGCGGTAAGAGGCTGTATAAGCGATTCCAGAGGGAGAAAGGCGTCGAGCAGCTGCGCGCCCGATATTACCCCGGTATATACGCGAGAGCAGCATCTCTCTCTCTCTCTCTCGTTCTAATCGGCCCTCGCGCCTTTCCTAACCCCCACCCCACCCCCTGGCAATGAAGCCTCTCTCCGGCGAACCCGGCGTTATTCGCTTCCTGCACCGGTCGAAGATAGGACACAGAAGTTCTCGGGGTGTCCGGTTACCCGAGAGAGCCCCGGGAAAATCTTGGCTGATAAGTGCGAGCCTCGAGCCCAGTGTGTTTTGCCCCCGTCTAACGACAACTTCCGGCCTACCTCGCTTTCCTCCGATAAGGTAATGAGTTACTTTGAGAGCTGACTGTTTGCTGCTATCGGCTGGACTTGCGAGCCGTGCAAACGCGTTAATAGCGGATCGGCTGTGCTGGTGGCTAGTTCAAAAGCGAGATAGCAGCGGGGAATCGGGGGGACTTTTTTATCACAAGGCGAGAAGTTGAAACTTGCCGAGGTAAGATAAGCTCGATTACCCCTGATGATTTCAAATGGGGTCGTTATGTACCGAAGCTCCCGGATATAATTAGCCGTTATACTTGCCTCTCGAGAAAATCAGAAGGTCCCCCCAATAGCAGTATCACAGTTGTAATAGCACGCTGGCTGTTCGCTTTTCATTTCACGCGTGTGCGCACAATTCCGCTAACCACGGAGTGCGCTGCGACCAAGCCATGCAGTAGCATATATTGTACTCGCTAGAAAAGCCGAGTTAATCAAGAACCTTACGTCTTATTGCGGCTCTCCCTACGCATTTCCGCGAATAGCGACCACTTCGAGGCGGAGGAAGAAAAAGCCACGAGGCAGAGGCATGTATTCAAGCGCACCGCCTCGTTTTGCTTACGCATTAGTGACAATAGCGGATCTCGAGAAGGACGGGGGGGGGGGAGCAGCGAGCGGACAAAACGCAGCACTCTCTCTCTCCCGAGCGCAGCAAGGTTTCTCAGGGGAGGGAGAACGAGCACGCGAGTGGATTGACGATCGATCGGGTCCATTCGCGGCTGGGCTTTATCATTAATCAAGCTACCCCACACCCTTCCGTACGAGCTATACGAGTTAGCGGGGGAAGGGGAGCGCAGGTGTATAGCGGAAGCCGTGCAGCGGAAGGACGAACGCTACTCCGCAACTCCACCGATATCATCCCCCCCTTAGCCTCCCTCATCTGCACATAACGGCGCACTCGTGGAGGAAGGGAGGGAGATTGATGGATGAGCCGTTTCAGCGGCAGCAGCAGCCAGCAGCAACCGAGCAGAAGCTTGTGGGGGGAGGGATTTTGAGCTTGACTGCGCTGGCTGGATTGCCTATTTACCAGCGTTTACCTTTCCGAGCAAGCCACACTACGTCCAAGACTCGCGTATGTGGGCTTGCAGATCTGTGGAAAATAGGAGTGATAGAAATGGTAGTGAAGAGAGAAGAGGAAAGAGGTTTATTGGGAGGAACAAGAGAGGATTATGAATAGGGAAGGGTAATGAAAGGTAAGGAGTAAAGGTCGTATATATGCGGCTATGATTTCTGCTTTAATGTTACGATTCAAGATCCTTATAATAAAACGAGATGAGTTGGATTTGTCGTCAGTTTATTCGTGATGTGATTGGTCAAAAAAATTCTATGACTTATTATGACTTACTGGTAGCAGAGAAGGGTTCGGTGGTCAAAAGGCTGTCTAGTGATCATAAAGTGTTTACCTGAAACAGAAAATAGGAAAACTATATAGTGTCAAAACTGTCTGATGATTATCAAATTAAAATCTCGTAATATTTTGCGCATCACGTACATATCACTCTAAGCTCTTTGAAAACAAAGAGTAAGCAAGCAGAAGAAGTAAAGAAATAATCAAGTGAAAAGACGCGAGTTCATTAATTACGGTGCAGTTGGCAAGTCTCTGAGCGTTAATTGTGGCTTCGGAGTCGCTGCTTTCAAAGCATCAGTCGTCCGAACGACGGACACAGCAGCAGTAAAAGCCTAACGCTTGAACGAATGAGCCGTACTTACACATACAAGCGCGTGCGCTTTACGAAGAGTAGCCCAGTCGTCGCTTCTCTCCCGACTTAACTAATGATACCATAAGGCTGGAGGAACGCATCGACGCGCGCTCAAAGAAATTGCGAGCTTGTCAGCTCTCTGCTCACGCTATATTTCAAGCAAGCCCCAACTAAGGATATGATAACACCCAGGACATGTTCAAGCACTAGCCCCTTTATTTTTTACTCTCCGTGGACGTCTCGATACCGCGTCAATTATCATATTTGGCATTCCTCACGACGCAAACGCACCATGCGAAATTTAATTATAAAGCCCGACGATTTCTCGCGTCTACCTGTACACGAGTGGATTTTGTTATTTGACGAACGTTTTCTTTATGTATTCGCGATGATTATTACCTACGCGACCGAAATTGATGACGACAACACGAATGGAATATTGGCTTTCGTGATTTTTTCCCTCCGAGATGGAATATTCATTGCCGAGCGAGCGGATTGAATCTTATGTTTAGATTTACAGTAATGGTCGTGTCGATGGAGTTTCTATCCGCGATCGAACAACATTGCAGCTCGAAGAAAAGAAAAATCCGCAGTATTGATGATATGGAAGTTTGATTACTTTCCGGGACTCTTGCAAATTACAGCTTTAATATTGCATAAACAACGCGTTGCTTAGGCAGGGTCGCCATAAACAAACGTACCGTGGAATTGAAAACGAGAAACCGAGGTAGCCGAGATATTAAACGCGATTACCCAAAACTTTCGAATCTGTAATTCCGCGCAACGTATATGCAATCGCCATTCATCATAAGCTCCAAGTATAAACCCACTCTGATGTACGATTATTCAAGTTTTTCCAAGCGACCTTACAACGCGTGCTCAGCTAAATCCTTCCGCACAACAACGGACCACGCCACGTTTTCATAAAAAATCACGAGCGTACACCAAGTCGACCTCGCTACGCGAGCTTAAACCCCCTGAAATTCCAAATATCTTTCTCCTTGCGCATGAAAAATTACCGAAACTCCAAAGCTATATTCACCGTGGCTAACCGACACAAGCAAAATGAAACAGCAAAGCGAAAAAATTTGAAATATATACAGCGAGAGAGGGAAGTATGGGCAAAGCCGAGCGCTCGCAGTGGCAAAATATTCATCCTCCTCGTTTCTGCCAACTACGACGACGACGTCGACCAAATCGATCCAACCGACCCTTGGGCTGGAACGAGCTGGAGTGGGGGATGGGGAGGCGTATAGTGGAGGCACGTGAAATATGCGGGGGACAGCTATGCGGCGCGCGGGGGTCCGATAAGGATGAGGACGATATCCGCGTGCCAGGGCTAGTCCGTGTGGTCGGCGGCGGAGGCTCTGTCCGCGATCGACTAAATCATTAGAAAGACGGACGGAAAAGTCTGTGGTCTCCCGGCCTGGATTCTGCCTAGGCTCTTGTGGGAAACGATCGATCCGAGACTAAATTGATTGGTCGGCCAACGCGATGGCTCCGAACTGTCCGAGTGAGCTGACTTTCGACAAGGCAAACTAGTTTAAAGTATGCGATATAACTAAATCGATCGATGCATGATTGCAAGTGCTTTGTGAGATATTAATTTTAACCTAGTGGCCATTCCTTTCCAGAAATACAAGCTCTTCGTAATACACGAGTAATTACAGTACAGCAGTACAAGCAGGAGCATTAACGTCGAGTCTATAGCACCTTAAAAATCCTTAACGACTGAGCGACGTAGTGAGGCCCTTTGCTGTAGGTGGGCTTAAAAAATCGAGCAGACAGTAAAAGCCGAAGTATAATCCAGCGAGGGTGAGTAGGAGTTGGTCGTATTCGGCGTTAAAGGCTCTCGAGTTACGAGAGATCCTCGGCTCCTTAAAACAATTGCCCGGGAAGTTTACGCGGCTCCGGAATAAAAGGGTCCGCTTGTGCGAGCGAGAGATGCAAGAGGTTGGCTATCGGTGAGATCTAGCTGTGCTCGGAGAGTCTCCGGGCCCTCCTCAATCTCTCGCGCCTCCTTAGGGAGAGGGAACGACCAGTAAATCCACGCCAGAGAGGAGTGGGAGAGAGACAGAAAGGGCCTCTGGCTTCTTCTTGCCGCCGGCATATATATCTTGCGATCGACGAATCTTTAATTCCGGAGGCTGACCCCCCCATGCTCCTGCTACGTTTGTCTCGGCTCTTTTTTCTCTTTCTTTCTACCTCGTTTTTTTCTTGTTCGTTTATACGTGCCGTATTGGCTCTCTCGTTTTCGAGAGGCGCGAGGGAGGGGCCGACGATTCGCGCTCGTGAATCTTCCTCGCGCTCCAATCTTACCCTTCGCATCTCTTCTCGTCCCAACTCTTTTTTTTTCTTTTGCGCCACTCTCTTGCGCCTTCTATGCTCTTTTGCTTTCTCTCCACGCTCTAATTTTTTCTTCTCCGGCTCTTATACACGAAAATCGTTAATTGATTGTCTGCGATTGTAATGCAACTAAGAGAGAAAGGAAAAGATTTTTACGTTCACTGCTAATCGAACTTGATATCTGTGCAGAATTTAATAAAATCTTAACGAATTCGCTGGATGTTATTACGATGAAATAACGAAAGCGGGCTTTCGTAGCTGTCATCGGTCGGACGTTCGATTGGCCGTGGAAGAAAAAGAAGGCCGAGCGTTCTGTTTGCCGCGTACAAACAGCCGTTCCTCCTTCTCGTAGGCTTGCGCGTCAAAATTTTCAACGCCCGACACTCTCGAGAGTCGGCTGTGCGCGGAGTCGGCACATATCCACACCTACGCGCCTGTACCCTCCGAGTTACAGACAGCAGGCACATATTTGTGCACTGCTTTCGCGCAAGTCTATGACGAGATATGTTTGCCGGAGCCCGTGACGAAAGCCCTCTGCCGACAGTTTGAGAAAAGACATGCGTATACGGCGCGTCAGTGTTACGTCGATCAAAGCGTATTCGCGATGATGAGGATTCGAGATTGCCTGGTGTTCACAGAACTGGGCTACGTGAATTGGGAGTATTTATGTCGTGAAATCGGTGCAGCGCGCGAGGTAAAGAAATTCGGTGATTCAATCAACCAATTACTCCGGATTAAGTCGGATGATGCGGTCATGAGTGTAAACTCCCAACTAGAATACGTGTTTAAGCACCAGTCCAAGTGGTATGAGTCATTTTAAAGTGAGTCAAAAAATCAACACGCCTGTCCGGAATTTGTACAATTTCTAATTTTTCTACATTAGCGGAATGACAAGCCTTTTTTCATATAGAATAGAGAAAAAATTCCGATAGGCAGTAATTTTCATCAATTGACAGTGCTCCATTCTCCGTAAACGAAAGTCAAATAGCTGTGAACGCAGCGGCGGCAGTGGCAGCAGCAACGGCCGACTATTCTGGAAAAGCAGAAAAAACAACATACAGCACTTCGATCGGGAGCATTCGCGAGCTATACGCACAGGCCAATTGCAACACTGGACACATACTGGCACATAGACAGACAGAGCGAAGGTATGGTGCATAGAGGGAGACGAAGAGAGAGAGAGAGAGAGAGAGAGAGAGAGAGAGAGTCCAGAGCATTGTCGTCGGCGAGTCGCGCAATAAAGCCAATTGTGCTGGCGTGCAGTGGGGCGCGACTGTATGTGCTTACACAGTTGGGCGCAGTGGCTGGTGGTGGAGTCAGCGGCGGCTGGTGAGAAAGCGAGGCTTCGGAGGAGCTTGCACGCTTACACGCGCGCCAAGAGATGAGAGGCCCTCGGTATTTCAATTGCGGCTTGTTACGCGGCCGGCCGCTCTCTTGCAGATGGGCATAATGGCCAGGAGCGCCGGACCGAGATAAACGCCTACGTTGCCTCGAGCCACGGCAGTTTCTGTTCTCTGCTCTGCTATACTGCTCCCTCAGCCCGCGCTCTTGACTACGGCCAGAGAGGAATAGCCCGGGACTTCCGGTGTCTCGCTGAGTCGGCCTCGTTGGATTTTCGAAGGTCTTGAGCGAGCTGCGTCGTCATTGCGCCGCGCGGAATAAGGCGACAGGGTAATCATTCACTTGAATAAGTGATCGCTCCCTCTTTCCCACTCCCTCTCTATGCTCTGTTTAAGGGAGTTTTGTGCGAGGAGACTGGAGATTCTCAGATACGAGTTCGTGGTAAAACGACGACTGGGATATATACATTGGCTTTGATTGGGATAAATATGATGGATCTCCTTCTCGATGGCTGCTGAGTTTCAGCCGAGTTTTCTGAACTACCCGATTCGTTATGTGCTGTACTATAGTCTCTCGTGTATGGTATGTTGAATGATTATTTCATTGGATTAGTTATGATTGTTGTCGAGTTTTTATGTGATAGGGAAGGAAAGGATTGAAAAGAATTAGGCCGCGTTAATCGTCGCAATGAATTTTGATGCGATATCAAGTTGTGAGGTCGAAAAATATTGCTTCTTTTGTTTACTTACGATAAAATTCAGGTAATTAAAATAAGGCAACAAAGAAAAGTACTATAAGCCAGTTTTAGTAAAAAAGGCTACTATAACTACTGTCGAGCGTAATGAATTTTGGTATCAGGTCTGATCTTTTATTTAAAAGGCAAAATGAGAGCATAGCTAGAGAGAGAGGCGCTATCTCTCATGAAAGCGGAGGCGTCTAAATTAATTGTTCCAGTCTCGGATAGGAGAAGAGAGGACCGAGAAAATTCCTCGTTAAAATTTATACCGTCGGGACCGCAGTAGCAGCAGCAGAGCAGCGACTCGGCTATCCCAATGACGCGCGCCGGCTCGTATTTTCGCGCGAACAGATATACGCGTGCGAAAATCTCCGCAAAAGGACGCGCGGTAGGGACACGAAAAAAAGGCGAAAGAAAACAATGGGAACTGCAAAAAAAAAAGGGCTGACGAGATGTACAGAGGGAAAAGCGGTGACGATAAAACGGCGCGTACACGCGGAAAAACGCGGAGAGAGAGAGAGAGAGAGAGGAACTGTTTGGCGCGTTCGCCTGGCGAAACACAAATCGTGAGAGAGAACTGCTAGTGCTGCTGCGCTGGAACGAGAAGAACACTTTGTAGCCTCCAGTCCCCACGCCCCCTTACCGAGTCTGGAAAAACTGAAATAAATCGAGTCCCAGCTAACTCGCGATGATCGTCCGCGCGTAGATATGCGCCAGAGACTTTGGTTATGTCCCGATATATACATATACCGTTGTTCAAACCGCGATGCAGCTGCTCTCTGTGTGTAGGTGTGCATTCGTTATTTTTTTCCTTTGCTTTTGTCCGATACTTTTGTTTGTCGACGGCTCTTTTGCCGCAGCGCGTATCTCCATGCGGCGAATAACCGATGAAACGACGAGGTAACAAACGCGTTAACAAGGGATTCTAGTCCGCTGATTCGACCCGGCAAAGTTTTACTAAAAATGAGCGAGGCAGATGCAGCACAGCCTGTAATTGTTTGCCCAGCGCGTAGAGAGTTTACAAAATTTTAATCCGGCTTTAGCGCTGCCCAGCCGTAAATATCCGTCTTTCCCTTTGGCAATTGGCCAGATTATTGTCCCACATTTTAATGAAGCCACTTCAATAACGCAAACGTGACTCCTTGCACATAACCTCAAATCACTCGGCTGGAATTCAAATTCCGCTCTATCAACATTCCAACAACGTGTACGACATATTGTATCGAGGCGCAACAATGTATAACAAAATAAAAGTCGGCAAAACTAATTTCGTTCGAGAGCGATTCAAGGAATTCAAAAAACGTCCAAGCCAAAATATACGCGGTTTAATCCACTTCGCATAGAGAGCCGTGACGAGCGTAGAAGAATCCCCGGGCGCATATTACGGTCACGTAACCGTCCGATTTTTACATTGTCCTCGGACAAAATCTCGAAAAAAATCGGCCGAGAAGCGTCATTCGCGTCGCGTGTATGCCGATTGTATTTTTAACTGGCGCGCATATGTGCATCGCGAGTGCATATGCGTGCCTCCTCCCTCTTCTCTACACCTCGTCGACTTTCCACATGAGAAAGTTTACGCGGCAATCGTTTTATTGCGTGCGCTCAAGCGCGTGGTCTGTTGATCGAATCTGCGTGAATATAATGTCAACCTACACCTCTGCGGCAGTCTCAAATCTCTCTTCTGAGAAAGTTCTGCGCTGCTCGAGTTAGCTCGGGTGTGTTTTAAAGATGTCTAAATTAATGTCGCCTCCCCCGGTGCAACCCATCACACTCGAATTGTTAAACGCGATATTCGAACGGCGTAAAAATGTTCGCTAGTTCACTCTTGTCCGCCTTTTCAGTGTTTTCCAGACTGTATAGCTGGCGAGCAGTTTGCGATCGGACACTGCACTCCGGTACAAATAAACGCGAGCCGTGGAATGCACGCGTTGTCGCGGCTTACCTACACGACGCATAGCCGCGCGTGCCGATGATTGCGCTCCATTCTTCATTTCCACGGAACGGCCTGTAGCGCCGGAGTTACATTTCCGCGGAAGACGTTTATAACGGGGTCGAGTAGCTCGTAGCTGCACGCGCATACATATGTGCGGCGAAATTTGCAAAACTCCAGCAGTTGGAATTTGAGTGACGCTGGCGCCCGGAAAAGCCTGGAAAATCCGATGCAGCAACCCTGCCTGCGGCTTTTAAATAATAACGGGGCGCGTGTCTGGTGTGTAGCTCGTGATTTACGCTGAAATACTTTTGCCATGTCACGCGCCGCGTGCAAAACAGTTCTCGCGTGTGCTAACGGCTCTGTACGGATTTCGGTTACGAATTTTCACAGGCGTGCCAAGTCGCGTCGGATGTAAAGTAACCGCTCGATTCGAAGATGAACGCCGACGACTCGAGCGTCTCTACTTGCGATTATGTACGTCTGAAAACTGTTATCTAGCGATTTATCTCGCAGTTGGCGATTATAGCTCGCACACGAGAGAGAGAGAGAGAGAGAGAGAGAGAGAGAGAGAGAGAGAGAGAGAGAGAGAAAGAGAGAGAGACGATAGGGCCTGGGCTTATATGTGCTTGTTGACGCATGAAATACTCCAGCTTCGTTTTACATCTCGCAACGACGGCTCTCTCCCCCTTAACTTTTCCTCTTTCCTTTATCTCTGTCGATCGAGCAGTTGCATATACATACGTATACACCTTGCCCCGCCCGAACACGCGAGACTCTCGATCTGTATATAGCCTACAACTGTCTTTATGTCCGCGTGTTTTCTCTCTGCCTTCGATCTCCGCTCTCTCGTTCTGTTTACTCGTCGATTTTGTCCTCGCGTTATGTGTCTCCTCGCGTCTACACGCCGTGCGGCCCATGTCCTTGTGCGTTCCCCCCTTTTTGGTTTTTCAACGTCCCTGGTAAAAAGAGAGGATGGAAAGCACTAGGCGTTGGCTCGGCAAAAATCTGGTTAATTGAGCCGATCTCTATCGGAGGGGAAAGAAAGAAGGGCGTGTTATTAGTCCGGTATCGCACTATATAAGAACGCTAGAAATTCAATTGGTGATCGGTGCAATTCCACCTAATTCCTCCTCGAACACACGTTATATCTCTTTCATCTCGTCCATATCGGAGCCGATCGAGTACTTGAGCCTCCACTTGTATAACCTCATTCGCGCACGAGTTCTCCTGCCCCTCCCCCCTCTTGCCTCCCGCCTTGTTCTCTCTCTCTCTCTCTCTCTCTCCGACACAATAGATAGGCCGCGCGCCGAGAGCAAAAGAGAGAACTTTTGCAATGTCGACTCGACACGACACTCCAGTTCGCTGCGACTAAGAGAGAGAGAGAGAGAGAGAGAGAGAGAGAGAGAGAGAGAGAGAGAGAGAGAGAGAGAGAGAGAGAGAGAGAGAGAGAGAGAGAGAGAGACGCGCGGGGACACACAGACCGAGAGAGAGAGAGAGAGAGAGAGAGAAACTCGCAGGGCCAAACAAGCCGCGTCGATATTCCTCTACAAATGCGTAAAAAAAAGATTCGCGCAACAATCGAAACTATAGAAGCACACGGATGAATAGGCTCGAGCTTTGTCTTTTTCTTCCATCCACTACTTCTCTCCCCATATAAGGGGAATACACGGATTGTCTTCTCTCTCTCACTTCGCGGTGCGTTTATTGATATGTCTTCGCCGGGGTCGCAGCTTTTTATGACTTGGCTTTCGCAATTTTTTTTTTTTTTTTCGAATGCCTGGCAGTAGGCTCGATAGTAAAATAAAAGCGTTCCGTGTTAGCAAGCCCGATACGCTCGTCCGGACTTGTGGGTGAACCGCGTGTGGTCGTGAGCGGATTGCACGATGTTCCGATCTATATGTATATACATATTCGCAGAGATGTTATCGCATTGTTTTATAACCAACAAAAAACTTTAGCATCTCCCTCTCTCTTCCTCGGGAGTGATGTAATTTTACTGGCTAGGCAACGGTGCGGCTACGAGCACGTTCAAAATCGAACGAGCGTCTCGTCTGGGATTTTTGCACATTCGCAAAGCCGGCATTTGCAAAATCGACGCGTAATACCGATTTTTCACGGGCAATCTCGCCACATATAGTCATCCGACTATGTGACTCGTTCGCGCATCCCACGTACCTTACAGAAATAGCCAAGCTCCATCGTGGAGAGCGTGCGTTCCGCTTATATCGGCACCGGGGGTATATCAGCAGGCTAATTGCGAGCCCTGTTGCTCATCGAGACACGGCTTTAGTACGTTGTCATCGCAGTCACTGACCGGATGTTCTCGCAAACTCGGTCTATACCGCGTGATGGAGCGACGCCGAGGAAAGCCTCTCTCTGAAGTTTCATCAACCGCCTTACGCACGTCTCGCCCTCCTCCGCCAGGCTGCTGAGAGGATGGAAAGGAAAGAGGCGAGGGCTGGAGGGGAAGGGAAGTAGCACGTGACGCGCATTTAGTTGCGGGCATCGCGTGGAGGATGGTAGACGACGCGCACGAGGATGGGCGAATTTCTCGACGACAGGAGACGAGAGGGCAAGCGAGGGAGAGGGGGGAGGAGAGAGAGAGAGGGGTGACACTTTTTTCCTCTTTTCTGTGCCAGCGCGCGCTCGCGCGCCTCTTTTCAGCGAGGATATTTATGCGTCTTCGAAGGACCTGATGGATTCCCTTTTAAGACGCGACGACGAGGACGGTGTGCCTTTTGAAATTACCGAAGCTTTATTCAGCCTCAGCCAGAGCTCTTATACGAATGAATTGTACGAAAGGATGCGTTGTATAATAAAGAGTATTTTAATTCCGTGTGTATTTGCTTGCCGATGCCGCCACCGCCGCAAGGCTTAAATGCATTGATCGCTGATATAATCGCCATTCATGAATAAGAAGACAAAGACCCGAAGTCTCCGTCTCGATAAATAATTGATTTATGCACTATCTTTAAAGAAAAGTTTATTCCATTCCATTATCTGCTTTGATAATGCCCAAGTAAATGATAACGTACAAACTTGAAGATGTAATATCATCTCTCGGAAGGAAAATTCAAAACGAATCAGCACGATTTCATTTCGATTAGCCCGTCGAGCCGAGGTAAGAATAATAACTTTTAAATGAAGTGCCGCTTTTGCAAATAGCCGTTCCAGCCCGGGAGTTAATTCAAAAAAGGGAAGGAAAAAACGAGGAGAAAGGAGAGGAAAAAAAGGCAACGAAGAAAACTGATATAAGCGGATGACAGGAGCAAGCCCGAGGGATGTTATATCTAAGAAAGCGAAAAAATATGAAGAAAATAAGAAAAGAGGGAAGGAAAGGGCACAGGGCCGCCGGGGCTGGAGAATCGGCTAGATGTCGCGCGGCAGAATGAAGTTCGAGGCCAATTTTCCCGAAGAGCGCCCGAGCATTAATCACGGGCTTGGTACAAGAGAGGGAGAGGGAGAGTAACGGAAAAGCGCGCGCGCGGAGAGCTAATAACCGCGCGGATATTATTACGTGTACAAAGCGGGCCCGGCTGCCATTGTCGAGGAGAGAAAAGAGGAAGAGAAGAGCGCGACGACAACGACGTCGGCGATGTCGAAGGATACCGCTCCGGAATTGCCAAGTAGCGAGAGCGCCTCCGACGACTAGGGCGACGCCGAAGACGACGACAACGACGTGTACGCTGTATTACGCTCCGAGTTGTTATTCGAGCCGTACTTCTTGCTTCGCGTGTTTCGCCGATCGGTTAATTTAGTTTACGCGAGAGGAAATATCAAAAGAAGAAATGGTTTCGAATTAAGCTGTTTATTTAATTACGAGATTGGTCGATGTCTCGATAATCTATGAGTTTTATTGTTCTTTTATTTACGGCTGATTGAGCTGTTCGTTTCATTCCAATGTATATATCAATTTATAAATTGAATTAATGAATAGAATGGACCGATCGGAAAAATGAATGAACATATTGAAATAAAATAAATTAAAATATTAAAAAAGTATTTGTTGTAAAGAATAAGAATAAAACCAAATATTCTCTGAAATATATTGGATCAGTTTCAGTTAGTCTTCTGAAGAAGATAGCTCAATGTTTAGAGTCTGATATACGATATTCTTCCTGTACGTTATAATATAATCTCAAAAGTGTAGTCGTAACAATATGCTTTTCGGCATTGAATTACAAAATGTTCATTGATATATTTTTCGACATGAGAAACGATAATGGTAGGGAGCTTACCGAGATTTCGCTGAATAACTGCTACTACCTTACACACCGTAAAATCTGTCATTCAAGGATGAAACATCAGACAACTTATCAACATTTTTTTCTCATCGCGATATTTTTTAACAATATTTTTATTAAGCCTACTTTTTCTTTTCTCCAACGCCATCGCCAATTCTCTATCTGTATTCCTTCCATGAAACGAAAATACGGATCGTACTACACGAATAATATTACATATATATTCAAATTCCCTTTGGATCTCGTGGCATTTGCAAAAATTTTTACAATAGAAATTATTCAAGTGAAAATTGATTTGATCCCCCTTTTCACCTCCCAGTGATATCAAAAGAATTTCCGTCTAGCTTTTGTAGAACGGCAGCTCGAATAGTCCATATGAATGAAAATCGAATATCTTCATGTCCGTGTAGAGAAAAGTATTCAAGTTAGATTTTTCGATTTGCTCGGACAGAGCGGAAAAAAAGGTAAAAATTCCGGATTATGACATATCCCGGGTTTGCCCGCATTTTCCACTCTGTTTTCTCCCGTACGCCCATTATTAAGCATCCATCTCGCCGCTGCAATAATTTATTACGGCATTAATCCACAGGAAAAATTGCCCATTGAAAAATCGAAAACAAACGAAAGAGGGAAGAGGGATAGGGTTGGATTTCCGGAAGCGCTCCAAGTTCAATCTTCCAATTTAGCTGAGGCAGGCGTATACGCATATACGCACGACGCGCACACGTGCGCATGGGAGCAGCGCGCATGTTTATTAGTCGTCGACCGAGGGGGTGGCTGGCCGCGTTACGCTCGAAAAGTTTTATCGGGCGCTCGTTTTGTCACGAGCCAGCGCGCGCGCACACACCTTTCCACCTCCTGATGGCATTTTTTTCCAATCGGCTAATATACGTCGACGCATGGCTAGTCCCGGGCGATTTGACCGACGGCTCTAATCTGAACTGGCTCGAGGCGTCAACTAGATTTTCGCGTTATTTCGTTCTCTTTTTTTTTCTTTTCTTCCTCCACCCTTTTTTTTTAGCGTTCGAACGCACTGGTCGCTTTTTTTGTACTGGAGGGGCTCCACTGTGAAAAAATCCGAGCGATGCGGTGCGAGCACTTATAGCTTAAACGTTAATAAAGCGGATTATACGGGTTACTGCGGTAGCGTTTTCGTTTCGCCAACGAAGACCGGGGGAAAAATGTTTTTTAATTCGATTGAAATTCTTGAATAAATTGAAAGCCAGGGAAAATGAATTGACTGGCGAATTGGACCGTGAGTGCCGTATCAAGCGTGTTCCTTTTTTTTTTAATTTTCTCTCTCTCTTTTTAAATCAATGATAATTCTGATTTAAATGAGTTGTACGAGGGATTTACGTCGGCTTTTAACGCATTTGCACTTACCGTTAACGATCGCTTGAAATTATGTCGGAGTTTTTATACGCTGACTCACTGAATCCACTTTATATTTGCAAATGCGATTTTAAGGCTTCTTACCTGAAACAGAAAAAAAAACCGCTGCTAACTACTTTAGCAGTGTGCTTTCTCAACAATAATATTTATCTGAAATACAATTTTTGTATCTTTTGTAACAAAATTAGGA
>JAPYYQ010002312.1:0-25319 GCA_030522585.1 Anagyrus pseudococci
ATTATACGTGTAGTAAAATTCCTCTATACATCGAGTCTGTCCCCAAAAACCTATACAATATAGTAATTTTTACTTATACAAATCTATACGTGTAGGTATTATTAGCGAACGGATAACCCGACATTTATTATAATTCCAGCCGCGACATTTTAAATCTCCGTCAAAATCTATTTAAACTTATTGTCCGACTTTGCTCTATAGTTATATCCGTATACACGTACATGTCCATTTTGAGAAAGTATAATATTTGAAATAACTCTGCCTTCTAATTTTATTTGCTACGAAATCTATTATCGTCAGTATAAAAAAAAAAAAAAAATTCTCGTTTTTCCCAGGAATCCCGAGGCCGGAATCTGCGGGCAAGTCCAGCGCCAACCGAAACTCGAAGAACCAGCGGAGTCGGGGCGAGCAGGTGCGGGAGAACACGGCGGTCGGCATGCTCGACGGCTCGTCGAAGGAGGCAAGCGACCCAGCCGGCGACTCCTCGGCCAGTCCAGCTTGGAGGCTGGGCTTGGCGAGCCAGCTGCTCGGCTCGCTCCTCGCACGTCGGCTGTCCTCATAAGCTTCGTTGCACCGAGCGAGGGAGCCGCGGTAAATATGAGGGAGGCCCCCGCTGTCCGTAGAGTGAGCTTGCAGCGGTGCAGCGCCGGCGGTATAGCAACTCGCCGCGACTTCCAATTAAACTTGGAAATCGCGGTTGGAATTCGATTTAGTGCGGGCAAAGCCAGAGTATAGAGCCGGTCCGCCGAGAGGAGAGAGATGCGCGTCCCGCGATATACACGGCAGCGCGATATTTCCAATGGGCCGCCTGCTGATGCCGTTTCTCTTTCAAAGCCCCTCTTCCGCGGCCCGACTCTCTCCCTCTATCGTCGGCTCACTTCTCGGTTTTGGTTTTAGCTCTGTATTATACTGCTGATGCTTTGAGCTGTTCCCCCCCGGCTACCACTGCAACTCTCTCTCATCCGGCTCTCTCGATAAAACGGAGTTCGATCCACTGCCGCTATTTTCTCTCGGATCGTCATCGGATGTTTCTGGCCCACGCGCCGATCGCTAATAGTTTCAGAGAGAGAGAGAGAAAGCAAGTTTGCGAAGCGAACGAAGCAAACGACGAAATACTCGGATTACTTTCGCCCGGGCCAGGAAGCCCAAGAGCGAATCAACGATGCTGCTTTCGTAATAGATTTATTCCGCTCGCTGAATTCTTCAGCTATTGTTTCCCCTTCCAAGCAATCTTCCTTTGTTCTTTAACAAGTGTTCTTTTTTTGTTCGTCGTTGTTTTACAATCTACCTTTTTGTTACATGTCCAGTCATCTGTTTGCCGGACTTTTTCCTTTTTTCCTCCATTCAAAATTTTACAATGCAAACACAACGCCCATATCCACGTATTTACGGATAATAAATATTCCATTAATTTAATCTCAACATTTTGCGAATCCACGCGATTTACTTGGCAGAGAATTTCCATAACGCATATAAGGACCATCCCCCCTCCCAAAAACTCAAATGACCATTGCCAAATACAGTTATAAGCGAATTTATACTCGTCATTAATGTAAATACACTTTCCCCCCAATGTGTTTACTTAATCTATAATTGTACAGCTTAGTTTGATTATAGATTTAAGTATAGCGCGCAAATGGTTATAGGCGATTTGATTAAAAGCTTATTCCAAGCGCAACATAGCGCGACATATACATTATGTAAAAGAAACTTCGCGAAACGCCTTTGGTAATGTAATTTTGTTTATACGATTGAGTTGTCAAACGTGCATTTTTCAATATTGTAATAAATAGACGAGACGTTACGGCCTTAATTGTGTATTGCTTTTGATTATAACTTTTTCCGTTGTGTCGATGTACCTCGAATGCTTTACATTAAGGGAATATAAATAGAAAGGTTGGAATCGTCAAAGCAAGCTTTGTAAAGTATACGAAAATAAAAAAATATGTAATGTGTGAAAGTGTACAACACGTAAAAATATCGACGAAAAAAAAAACGCTAGAAATGTCTAATGCACGTGTGTGTTGATTTGCTCCTGCGGGTATAATCATATAAATGTATCATAAAATTTTATATGCGCGCTGTAAAAAGGGTTGTTGCACGTCGAGGCGTTAGGAGGGCAAACGAAATGTCGTTGGTTTTCGTCGCATTTGTTGTTTCGTTTACGTTTCACATGCCAACTGTACATATGTTTCGAATGATTAATGTGGTGTAACTGCTGTTAAATGAACGAATAACGGGACGAATGTATGTATCATTTTTTTTTGTTCGGTGCTTTTAAAAGTTATTTACGTGTACAGGGTATAACCAGCGAGTAAAGTATTTACGCTAAGAGTCTGCAGGCCATGTGTAAATATCAAAGTACAGTTGAATATACATGTTGATATAAAAGCAGCATGAATGATAAATGTATATATCACTTGTGTTGTTGTGTATTTAAGCAATAAATCATTGAAAATCTTAAAGTTTCATCTTCTCATTGGGTAATCGGTTATATTAAGATTAAACATCCTTTTTATTGCTGCACGATTATCATCCGCTGTATATAGCAACAGTCGATTTCGTTTTATCCACGCACGATATACGCTTCACTGCTGTTACGTCACGAGGGCTATCGATTATTTTGGTGGGCAACTTCGTACACGAGTGGGTAAACTGCTTCGCTGAGATGGCACTGTTCTCTACCGACTATCGATAAAACTGTTCCTACCTGCCTTCCAAAGATGTCGCTTGCATAAAGTATTAAAAGCGACAGCTCTATTATTCAAGTAAATGAATATTTATACGGAAAACGGGGGATGTTGAGTAACGTTACATTAAATAGTAGCTCATAACAATTGCAGGATAATTTGCATCGAGAGCAAGTTATATCTGCTCGACTCTATATTGTAACTTCGAATTGAAAACTAATTAAAGAAAATTGATGAAAATAAAAAAAAATTGTGAAATATTTAAAAAGCTCTGGAAATATTTACCGAGAGAGCTTTTATCGAGTAACGTAAATTAGAAGAGGAAAAAAAGGTGGTTAATTTGCGAAATGCTATATCGACAGGGAGGAATTTATGTTCCAGCCGAAGATACTGCCAGTAAATCTCAGCCGGCAGCTCTCGCTTCTTGGACTTGCTTTACGTATATACACGTCCGGGCTGGCTCACGCAAATGAGCATTAATCTCCTGGTCAATTTTCAAGCTTGTTAATTATTTATCAACGCCGCTCGTCTGAAAATTTAATAATCTCATTCGAAGCCCTGCTTGCCTTGAACTGTATACTATAACTATTGCGCTACGGCCACCATATCCCCCCCCCCCCCCCGATCTGTCTTTCTCTCTCTTAACGAATTTTAATGAATTTTCGAAAATTCCGTCGACGTCAGTCGATAGGGTCTCTCTCTCCCTCTCCGTGTTTTAATAACAACAATAGCCGATGCGAAACACTCGCCGTACCGCGTAAACTTTCCCAACTCCACTTTCTCCCCCTTGTCGTCCTGCTCCTTGTCCCTCTTACTCTCTCACTCTCTCTCTCTCTTTCTCTCTGCCTGCTGGAAATTCACGCGCTAAAGCCCAGTCAGCTTTGTTTGTTCACAATTTGCCGAAGGGTCGCTAATTTTAACTTTTCCCCTCTCACTCTCTCGTCTACTACGATACACACATACACACACCACAGTGTATTTTTTTTTATCCTCCGCCTGCTTGAGAGAGAGAGTCTGCCAGCTCCGCAGGCACGCGCGTGTGAATGCCCTGGCAGGCTTGTTTGCACGCACCCAAGATCAAAAGCTGTTTGCTCAACCGAGTGACGCGTTCGAATTTGCAGGTAATAAGTTTAAAAAGCATTTTCTATCGCCACCCCCCCTACACCGTCTCTCTTTTTCCAACCCTTATTCTTACCTCCCTTACATCAGCCTCCCCTCATCCTTCTGGCTGGCCTTACTCCTTGCTTTGAACCTCTTTACTTTTTTTTCCCTGCCAAGGATAAAAGTCCGTTGTTGTTGTATCGAAAAGTTTTTAAAAAGAATACTTACATCTCTCCCGAGCGCAAAGGCGAATAGAAAAAAAACATAGAACGAGGATCTTGCGTTATAACGAATATAAAGAAAGCGAGTCATGTAGGCCAAGTGATTTTTTTTTCTCTCGCTCATCCCTCTTCTTCTTCCTTCCTTCTTTTTTTTTTGCTTTCTTTAAAGGCGCAAGTGCGCGCACGCGCTTAGCGGGAAGCTTGAGAAAATACAGTGGGATAAAAGCTCGGGAAATAAAAGAAGCGGGGAGGGAGGAGGGTTGGATATATCCTTTTGCAGGCTTTACGTAAAGCACATTGATTTCTCTGCGAACTATATACACCATTAACTCGGGGCGATATACGCAATTTAAAGTCTGATTTAATCTGCTCTTATTACATGTACTCGAATAAAATTTTTTACAGACACGTAAAGCGAAAAGATTATTTTAGGTCGATAAAGAGAAGAGAGAGAGAGAGAGAGAGAGTGAGCGGGGGAGGTAGGAGGCAGAGGCGAGTAAAAGGAGGCGCGCGGGATGATACTTGGCTTAAGCTCGTTAAAGCGCTGCAATGTACAATCGAAAGAAGAAGTAGAAGAAGCAGCAGCAGAAGAAGAGCACGAGGAGGGGGGAGTAGACGAGGTTGGAAAAGGGCGGGGGCAGCAGTATAAGGCAGAGCGGGATGTTAAAGCAAAGAGAGTAAACAGCTTATCGCTTAGTTTTCGACTTTTTAAAGCTGATAAACACGTGTAGTAACGAGAGATAGAGAGAGAGAGAGGGAGAGAGAGCTGATTAAAATTTGCCTCATCCGCATTCTTTTGTAACTTTCCGGCTTTACTTCTTTCGTTTGCGTTCGATCTGCCTCGTTAAACCTCTCTCTCTCTCTCTCTCACACACACACAGAGCTCTAGTTCTTTCTATATATAAACTGTCTCTCGGAGGATTTAATTAATTTTCGAATCGCGTTTGACGGCTTAATTAGCCAGATTATAACGTTTATGATAAAATAAAATAAAAATATTAAATTTTCGCAAAAATTCCAGCTACACGCGCGCGTGGAGACAAAAGAGCAGCGTATATAGAGGCCCGGCTCTGCGCAATCGGCGAATCCTTAATTAAGATCGACTTGAAACGACCATTAATCAATCAATTTCCGTGGCCGGGCTGCCAAGTATAAGGCAGCTCGAGCAAGGAAGAAGACGCCGACAAGCCCTTTGGACGGCGCGCGAGCAAGATCGTCATTACGAGAGAGACAGAGAGAAAACGTAGTGGAAGAGAGAAAGCCGGCAGAGAGTTGCCTCCGAAATCTCCGAGGGCAAAGAGCAACCGAGAGAGGAGGCAGAGGACGACAGCTCGGGATTGCGATCGCCTCGGACGGGAGATAGGAGTTTTATGGAAATTTCCGGAGGGGGCCCGGTATACCTAGCATATCGGACGCTCTCGGCCCGGCTCCTAAGGCTCTGAATAATATTCCGGCGAGCCCGTAGGCGCCGCGCGAGCTTGTATAATAGAGGCGTTCGCGCTGCTATACCCTTTCCCCCCGTTCCTCTTGCCTTCCTCTCTCTCTCTCTCTTTCTCTCTCTCTCTCTCTCTCTCTCTCTCTCTCTCTCTCTCTCTCTCTCTCTCTCTCTCTCTCTCTCTCTTTCTCTTCTCTGACTCGGTAATTGATGATCTTTTTCTGGCTTCCCTTGGCCCGCGAGGTGCTGCAGCCCATTAGGCTTGTGCGATCCTGATTTTTCAGTCCTCTCCCTCCCCGTCATTTAACTCCTGCTCTTCTGCTGGGCTATGTGCATGCGAACAAAAGTGCACTTACCTGACTCGGCGCATTTTGTTAATATTCGTTGCTTCTCGCTTGCGCTGTTTGAAAAGAGAGAGATTGAGGAGAATCTGCATTCGACGTGTTACGCGTGGAAAAGCTCCAGCCTCGCGCCGACTAATGAACGAACAATAAAACACTCGGGTGTTTTTTTCCACCCCCAAGCTCATTTCACAGGCTGTAGCGAGAAAAAAATATTAATTATAATTTCTTTAGAGCAAAGTCGTATCTTTATCGCTACTTTCTCCTCGCCGGCGTTGATTCGCTGCTGCTCCGAGGTTTCCATTGCCATTACGCTTATTATGGCGGCCAAACGAAAATCATAATGATCGGGCAACTTTTCTCCTACTTGCTCGTTCGCTTTTGTTCTTCGCTGCTTTCTGTATGAAAACTTTGGTCACTCGCCCCCTGAGTCCGAGCTTGAGGTTTGTGAACTTTTAATAAATATAAATTAATATACTCATCGAGAGCGCGAGAGTGAGCGTGAGAGAGTGGGAGCGAGAGAAAGAGAAAGAGTAGGATGTATAGGTATTTATTTGAGACTTGAGCTAATTAATTGGAGCCGCTGCTGCTTCTAGATTCTCAGCGGCTGACAGCTCGGCCCCTCGGCTTCTAATTATTTTTCATCGATCCATCGCGCGAGAGAGAGAGAGAGGAGGGGTGAGTGAGAGAGAACAGTCCTGGTGCTGCTGGGACGCCGAACATCTGGAAATGTTTCAGGCACTCGCCGGAGAATGGCGGCACCTAGTTTCTCTGCTTAAAAATTTATGGAGTACTGTCTGATGGAGACTCATGTTTTATGAATGATCGCGAGAGGCATTGAAGCTATTCGAGAGAAGGAGGAGGTAGACGAGCAAGCGGAAGGAGGAGCCTGAGCAGGAGCGAAAGCGCGGAATGAGGCAGACTCCGAACGAGCAGAGCCGCAAGCTCCGGGGAGAGAGAGAGAATGAAAATAAAGCCAGCGAACAAAAAAAATGGCCTAAAGGGAGAGAGAGGGGAGAGGCAGTGGAACGAGATAGACAGATAAATGAAATTCGATTTGATTTGAGGACGTGTATTTGCCGACGACGACGACGGCGGCGGCGTCGCTGTTGCTATCTGCTCCCGCTAAATTGAACAGCGCCATTCGACTTTTCATGCAATCAGACGCGCTCTTTCGGCGCATCTACACTTATCACTCGGGCTATTTCTGCGCGTGAGTCTTATTTATCGAGGACTCCTTAATCGGCCGTGACTAAGCAAAATGGTATACATCAGACAGCTATGCTTATGTCTGGCTAAGCAAGCTCATTGTGCGTTCATTAATGCGGTAAATAGGCAGTTCATAAAATTCTCTTCCGTTATCGAGGTATTTATGGTATTTTGCATTAAGCGGAATTCCAGGATTTCTCAGTCAGTTTATAGGTATTCCGGGTATACTTATCTCTTTTTATGTACAAGCAAGAATTACTTTTACTTCCGCGAAAGTGCGCGCAAAGTAACCGCGAGATGAAAGAAAAAAATTATAGTCAAAACGGGTCGTTAAAATGAGAACCGACGAAAAAAAAGGAGAAGACAAGAAAAAAAAACAGAAACCAAGAAATTGGAGCAGTGAGCGAGTCTGAAAATATTCGTACTCGGTTAAGATTTGAAAAGTTTTTCTATTCAACTGGCGTGCTTCTTTCCAACTTGAATATTTAGAAAATCCTTACAAAAATAGTTCGGCGCTCCTTATATTCATATTCTACGAATCCAATGTTGTATCGGAGCACTTTGTTCTGGCTTCAATTTTTATTTTTTAACTTGTTTTCCTTCTTAAGTGTCAATTTTCGCCTCAAGTTCTTTTAAGAGCATCAACAAGTTTCAGGCCAAAAGTATTACGAGCTATATATTTCGAAAAGTCATTCATTTTTTTGTTTTCTCATTTGACTAATCCAAATGTTGATATTGCCTAAAAGCATAACTTTAAATATTTTCTGTACTTTGAAGCTGGACTTAAACCTGCACATAAATATTGCGCACTCTCGTTTTGTCGATAGAGTGACTCGGGAGTTTTTTAATTAACTTTTTGGTTAAATGTTTAATGTTTTGGTTAAATCATAACTTTATTAATAAAGAAAATAAGTTCTGTTAAGTTAATTTCGTGATTAAAATTTTTTTTATGAATTTTGTCATTCGTTATTTAATGTTTTATTTATTTAAGAAACTCATCTTGTATATAAACATCATATAAGTATATTTGAACGTTTTCAAAGCTTGAATTTATAAGACTGTTGACACAACGTTGATGTGCAAAAGAGAAATGTTTTGACATTTGGAATATTAAAATAATGAAATTTGAAATTTGTAAATTTTGATTGCGAATATTGTATTTATGTAGAAAAAAAAATTGTTAATATAAATAGCAAAAATTTGTTGAATGCCAGTGTTGTGCAATAAACTAGCATTAATTTAATTTCACTTTTAAATTGAAAGCAAACGACGAGATTAAATGAAAAGTATAACGTATTTGACGTTCAAATTTAAAAAAAATGATATTGCACGTTACCTCTCACGGAAAAATATTGATTAGCTGAAATAGAATTCAAGTGAAAAATAGATGTAAAAAGTCTATAAAAAGCATATTAGAGAGAGTGTCAGTCTGGTGTGCGTCATTGATACACAAATGAAGAAATCGGGATTTGGAGGGAGAGAGAGAGAGAGAGATCTGCTGAAAGTGATGAAAAAGATTAAACGCGTGGTACGACAAGGGTGTGTCGGTTGGGAGGGTGGAGATGAAAAGCGAGCGAAAGGGAGGAAGAGGCGAAAATAGAAAGAAAATAAATAACGGTTGAATGGGGAGGGGGGAGGAATGGGGAAAAGGAGGTGGAGGAGGGCCAAGGCAGGACGGGGGGGTGAGGCGAAGATAGAGGGGAAGAGAAAGACGAGCGACACACGC
This sequence comes from Anagyrus pseudococci, assembly GCA_030522585.1. Lineage (NCBI taxonomy): Eukaryota > Metazoa > Arthropoda > Insecta > Hymenoptera > Encyrtidae > Anagyrus > Anagyrus pseudococci. The sequence goes on from JAPYYQ010002312.1 coordinate 8,724, forward strand.
CCCCGAGATTCCGGATGCGCCCGTCCCGCAGTGCAGGCAGTCGCGATAAACGGGGGACGTGAGATATTTTTCCGAGGACGCGTTAAAAGAGGACACCTGCAGGTGGCTGTCCTGTCCCCTTGCCTTGCTCTCCTCCTCCTCCTCCTCGGCTGCTGCCCGAGCAGCGCACTCTCGGAGCTAGAGCCTCCGCTCTCGGGCCGTCGATTCGATTTTACGGGCGCGCGTCTAGTTCCTGTCGTCGGGGCGGCCCTCCTCGTTTCTCCCTCCCGCTCCACCGCCCGCGGCCCACTTCCTCTTCCCTCCGCTGCAGCTTCTCTACTCGGCAGCGGCGGCGGCGGCAGGAGCTCTCTCTCCGATGACGGCGACGTCTCGAACGGAAGTGTCACGTCGAGGTGTTTCCGATACGGCGAAAGTGAGACTGGCTAGATTTACTAAATTGAATGCGCATGTCGCATTTGCAAGCGGCCAACTAGCTCCGGCAGCTCTTTCTCTCTCTCTCTCTCGCGGCCTGCTTAGATTTTTATCCGATATAAAATGCTCACGCACCAAGGCGAACATTGTTTCGATTTCACCTTTTTTTTATGCCTTACCTGAATATTTTTTAGTTCAACATCATTTCTCCCGTAAGGTCTCAACTTTCAAAAAGCAAACTCGGAGAAAGTAATTAGGATCAAAGTAGGAATCTTTGGAAAATATTGATTTTGCACTTTCAATTAAGACTGCGCACCCGGCCAACTTCCTTACGAGCAATTACAAAATGAGATTAAGCTACTTATATAATTGTAAAAGAAAAACAAAATAACGAAGGGAAACGGGGGGGGGGAGTAAAAAGGAATGAAAGTCCAGCGAAAAATAGAGGGAAAAATGGAGTTGTAGAGGACGTGCGCGCTGAAATATCGAGTAACCGAGCGCGCCCCCACCTCCCTCCTCCCATCTCTCTCTCTCTCTCTCTCTCTCTCTCTCTCTCTCTCTTTCGCGAGGAGTCAAAGTGTATATAGAGGCGCGACGTTGGCCCGACTAGTAGGTGGGACGGGGAAAGGCTCGGCTGCAGATAATATCGAAATAATTTTTCATTTTCCCTCCTGACGTATATCCGGTGCAGCTGTGGTCTCGGCGAAACTCCCCGGCGTCACGTATCCGCCGTGCGCGCGCGCGCGCGCCCGGCCTGCTGCCGAATTCGCCGCGCGCTATATAGCCCCCCCCCCCACCTCTGCACAGCCAGAGTCCAACTCCCTCTTCACGGGAAAAAGATTCCGGCTGCCCTCCCCCTGATTCTCGAGCTTTCTTTCTCCTCATTTTTTGCTCGCATGTTTATGTACCAGCTGTTTCGCGAACCGAGCGTCGCGCCAGATCGGTGCGCGCGCGCGCCGATAAATCAAACTTTTTCTCCAATAAACTCTCTCTCTCTCTCGCGCCGGACGCGGCCCTTTGCTTTACCGGCAGTCTGCGCGCGAACCCCTTGCCTCCTCCCGGCCGTTAGCTTCTCCTCTCTTTTCTCTGCCCATCTGGAGCATGGCAATATGATGACGTAGCCGTCGAAGCGGCACCTGAGAAAAGAGAGAGAGAGAGCTGACGAAGTAGTGCGAGTCGGTGTTGGGTCGGACGAGCTCTCTATTTCCGGCCAATTCCCCGGCACACTCCTTCCGAGATGCGTTAATGGCGTCCGCTGTCCTCTCTATTTGCCATTTTGTCACAGGACCGAAATTTAGTTGAGCCTTTTTTTCTCTTTTTTGCCTCCTTACAAAGCTTACTTGCCATCTCGAGCCAATTTTCAAGCCTTCTTTTATACTTAGAAGCCTACTCTTGTTTCATGCACTTTTACTTCGGGTTATTTTTCTTCATATCGTACTTATGGCATTTTTTTATAAATCTGACGCGATGCTTATTTATAACTTTAGAGTAAAATTATTAATAATTTTTTAAATATATCCTTTATATTTTTAACTTTTTTTACGAAAAGTCCCAACTTATTTTCAACTTGCCAGTACAACGCACCAGTGCTAGGGGGGTAAATCTTGGATTTAGAAAAAATCCCTCTTACAACGTGCGGAAGTTACATCTTTTTTATCTCTGTCCTTTTTTTTTTGTTCAACCCTTAACCAACTCGTTTCAGCTGGTGTGCCTTAAAAGCCCAATATCAAGTCAACTCCCGCACTATTGTCGGATTATGCTTTCATTACTCCACAATTTACGGTACGACCTGCATGCATTTGTTAAAAAAACTGCCAAGCCTCTTTTACAATTTTGTTTTTTTGAAATTTCGTTACCGTTCGCAGAATCTGTAATAAAACTTTACCTATTCAACCGCAACTCTAATTTAGTCAAATAGGAAGAAAATACATAAAAATAAATTGTAAAGCGGCAATTTGTTACAGGGGATAGAGCCGGGTAAGGGCGTGTAATTTCTTGGCGCGTTCACATGTGTACGTCGGTCCGTGCTGTGTTGGCCCTGCTCTCTTATCTGTCGGTCGGCGGGAAGAAGGGGTCCCCGACTTTTATCCGTCCCCCGACACGTCGCGACAGGGCGAGTAGCGAGGACGAGCCTCGGGAAATCTCGGCTTTATCGGGAACAATTGCGCGCGGCTGGCATGGCCAAATCCAGCCTCGCCCGCATTATCATTCCTCGCGCTGCGCCTGGCGAAGTTAGCCCCGAGAAATCGGCAAGCCCCCCACCGTTAATCGCGAGTCACGCCGCTTCTCGCTCCAGCCCGCAGCTCGAGAATGCGGCTAATCTGTCCTGGAGCGAGCTCGCAGCGAAGCCCCTCTGCTTCCTGCTCGAGTCTTGATACTGCCGTTGCTTTGAAGACGCCGGATTGCGAGGGACTGGCGAAAGAGACGCGGCGTGTCGCTGGCCCTGTCTTTCCTTGCTGCTATTTCGTTTTTTGCCTCATCTCTCTCTCGCTCTGCAGTCCCGCTCTGTACCTTACTCTCTCTCTCTCTCTCCAGCTAGGCTACAGCCGCTGGCTTGACTTCAAAAAGCTCATGGCAGCTCGACGCCGGCTTCTCTCATTTCGGCTAATCTCGGAAGCTTTTAATTTTCGGATATCAATTTCGTCCGTCTACTTCCGTCCGCAATTTATTTTTCTTCCTCTCTTTCTTCCTCCTTTTTGCTTTCTTTTTTTTCCAGCCTCTGCAAAGCTTTGCTATATAAGACGAAGATTTATAGTGTATTTGTGCGTATTTTTTTCCCTGTCTTTTTATGGCGAAAATCTGGTAGCTTTCTTTTTGTTTCACTTTTAAAAAAGCCTTTGAACGCTAATTTCCACTACGTATAAGCTTTTTTCTCTCTCTTTAACGGTTTGGGAAAGTGAATTTATCGCATACAACGGCAAGATGAATTTTTGTTTAAATTAACGTTGTTTACGGGATACAAAGAAATGAAAAATCGCGCAGGTTTAAGGGAAGCCGATAATTTCCGGAGACAGGCAAGGCTTATGATGCATAATTATCCGAGACAAAAGATCTATCTAGCTTGCGGTCGGAGGAAGGAGCGGAGGGTGGGTAGGAGGAGAGGCTGCGCTGCAATTCATAGATTATTCATTCCTCACTAGATTAAAGATCGGAAATCGATAATACAGAGTACAAGGGGAGAAAGAGAAAGGGGAGATAGAGATACGGAGGGTGGAAGAAAAAGAGAGGGAGAGGAAAGAAGCGCGAGAATAGGATGGAGATACTTTGGTAAGGACCCTACCGAGAGCTCTCTCTCTCTCTCTCTCCCATCGTTGCGCTCTAATTGTGCACGCTCTCTCCTTGCGAACTGTTCGCTTAATTAAATCGCTCTATTAAGCCGTCTGGTCGGACTTTCCCTTACCGCCGACCCTTCCGATCTCTTCTTCTTCTTCCTCCTCCTCTTCCTCTTCTTTTACCACTTTTTATTTTCTGCGACATTTTTCCCAATAACTACCTATTTTTGCGTTTTTCTTACCTTCAGCTCGGTTCCTCTTCTTCCTCCTCGTCGTCTTCTTCTCGATTTGTTTGCCGTGCTCTTCTTCTTTCGTAATTTTTGCGCTTGCCGGCGCAACTTTAATCTGATACTTAGGCTCGATTTAATCTTGTATCCTCTCAATCTGTTCGATTACTTACAAACAACTACCGCAACGTGCGCTGCTTTTTTTTCTTTGTCCATCGTCATTACTACCATGTTTGCAATGTTATTTTCAGCCATAAAGATAATGATGTTATAATTTTAAATAATTGATTGTAAATTATAGGCTCCGTTAAGCAATGTGTACACGTTATTCAATAAATTCATTTGCATCATAAATGTTGTATTACTATTGAATGTTCAAAAATAGCAAGAAAATTATCCCTATACAGAGGTTAATAAAACCGGTTATTCATTTGTGATTTTCGTCAGTCTATCATCCGTTAGTTATATACGCCAGACAGTCGGTGGCAACGATCGAACATTTGTATCAACAACCGAGTTTCTTGAATACATTCAAACTCTCTTCGCGGGACTTTACGCTGCGTTAATTATCGACGCTTAAATACGCTCGCTTAGCAAGTAAGCACACTGAGAACGAGCGAGATGGAGAGAGTGAGAGCGGAGCCGGTGTGTTCGCGGATAGTCCGACAGCAGGGGCCGGTCCAAGTTTTTCCAAGGAGCCAAGTCGGAAAGGAAGAGGAAGCAGAAGAAGAAGAAGAAGAAGAAGTAGCGAACAGAGGGAGTGACGGGGAGTTGGGGAGGAAGCGATGGGGTTGTGAAGTCGCTCGAGGAATCCAGAAAATCCGCGCGGGAACCGCACTCCGGGAGACTTTCTCTCTCTCTCGGCTGATCGAAAACTTGATGAACTATGATCGCCCGTATAAGCTCGAGAGCGCCAAGATAGATTAAAGTCTTTCACCTTTGAGCTTCATTCCTGCCGCGTGCCCGAGCCGCTCACTCTCTCTCTCTGGCCACTGCAAAAAGTCCTAGACTCCCTCCGACCTTCCAACCGATCCAGCGGTTGCTCCCCCTTTCCCCCCGTTGCCGCTCGACCGCTCGCCGGTATTATACGGCCGATTAAAGTTACGAAAGACACGTTTTCCCTCGGCAATATTCAGGTGGTGTACTACGAGAAGCCGAAGGTAAAGCGTTCGCTCTCTCACACGTGTATAGCTCGCTGTACAGGCCCTCTCATATCTCGCTCTCGCGCGCGCCTGGATAAACCGCCGACTCTCCAACTTTCTTATTTATCTCATTTCTCCGTCTCTCGCGCGTCGGAGTAAGGCAAGCACATAAGCGATCGGTTTTTATTATTATTTCGGCCGGACGTGGAAAATCAGTCTTTGGCGATTCTGCGGATTTTTATCGCGGTTGTGGTCGGCCCTCCGCTTGTTTTCGTTTCCGTAGCGATGACAAGGAGAGGTCGAAAAGAAGAGAGAAGGAGGAAGCTAGGGACAAAGCAAAAGCTCGATTTTCACTCTCAAAGCTGGAGAGAGCGGCAAGTCGGAGAAGAGGCGCCGAGAGAGAGAGGAAGGAAAAGTCGCAGCGCGCCGCGAATGTCTAAACTTCGGCCTTTGTTATGAGAGACTGCGCGCAGGAGGGCAAGGGCGAGCGCTGGAAGGAAAACGCGCGGCTCCGCCGCATGACGGCAAAGCTCGAGAGAGAGAAAGAGAGGGAGCGATTGCGCGATAACGAAGACAAAGGCAAAATAAAGTGCAGCCTAGGTATACGTATCGGCTTCCCTATCCCTCCCTTACCTCCCCTACCCCACTCTAGCAGATAAAGCTGCGTTTTTGTATTTTCCTTTGATCATAATGAAATTCTGAACAATAGACACCGCCGTAGTTGGTGCAGCCGCTGGAAGAAAGCCCGCGGATTCACGGCAGATGTAAAGAGAGACACGCTGGCGGCCGGTCGTTGATATGGCGAAATTCAATCCGGCGGGCTTCAACGTCGCCTCGGAGAATTAAGAACGCCCTCCCCCCCCTACTCGCTATAAAGTTGCGGAACAAAGTATATCGCGAAGGAAAACAGCTCGATAAAGCAGCGCGGGATCGCGGCTGCACTGGCAGCGTTTCTCGCTTGACGACTTGCAGAAGCTGCTCGTCGCTCTTTTCTTTCTTCGCTTCTTTCCGCTGTTGTTGTGTTCGGCATGTTGCGTCAGCCGAACTTACCTCGTGTATCAAGCTTTGTTGCACAAATTCTCTATTCACGATGACACGCTTGCTATGCGCCAACGTGTCTGCCTGTCTAGCATATCTTCTTTTTTCTCTTTATTAACCAGCTGCTAAATTTCGATTCTTATTATTCTGCATAATTGTTTGCTTAAAATACCTCACTAGCGTGTACATGTATTGTTACATATATTATTATTATTATTATTATATTATTATGCAAACTCTCAATGTTTGAGAGGAGCAATTTATTTTATCATTAAGCAATTATTACAGCATTCATCAAGTTAAATCTATAGAAAAAAATGAATTCTATTGTTCTCTTTTTCCTCCCCTATTATTGGCTGCTTTTGAAGTCAATTAATAAAACAAGTGCAATTTCAAAAGTAATTTCAATTAATCAAATCGTGTAAACAGCCGTTACTTCATTACTTTTCCCCTCTCTCTAGCTCTCTCTTTTTGTAATTAATTCAAGCATTATTTATTTTGCTGCATATTTTTATCAAATATAGCCTTTACTCGCCATGAGTTTGTAACAGTTGTTTAATTAAAATTTCTTTGAATAATAATAAAAGATTTACAGTATTACATTTCACCAAAAGAAATTCAAAGGCCACTTATGTTCCGATGATGTCATAAAAATGTCTCGAGACCAGCGAGCTTAAGTCCAGGGAGGAGGGGGGGGGCGGACGTGAAGAGCGAAGGGACGTTGCAGAGAGGGAGGGGGCGGGTTAAGATTTCGAAAATTTCAAAGAAAGATTATCGGATGCAGGATATCGGCGTACACAGAAAACTTAAGTTTCTTGCAGTTCTTTATCTAAGAGCGGCTATATAAAAACGAGCAAAACTTTTCGGGCTCACGTTTACGCGAGAGAAGCCGAGGGGGAAGTGGGGGAGGGGTTGGCTCTCCCATCGACATCGTCTCTACTGCTGGGCTTAACCGAACAAGCAGTAGCCTGGCAAACAGAAGGGCTATATAAGAAGGAACAGGAGGAGGTGGGGCTGGTGTAGGAGGTGCGGGAGGATAAAGGAGGGACGGTGAAGGGGGGAGGGATCAGTAGAAAGGGAAAAAGGAGTTAAGTCGTAGGACAGTGCGCGGATAAATTTTGATCTTTTCAGCTCGATTCCGAGAAAAGAAGCTTAATCCCCGATGGACAGTCGTGTTTTTACAAGGCAACAAGCGCAGCTTTGTGTATGTATGTATGTGTATAGACAGAGAGGGAGAATCGGGATCTGGCCGTTGAAAGCTGGAGATGTTGCGTCAAGAGAGAGAGAAGTTTTTACTCGTTTATGCCGGGCGCCACCTCGACGACCCTCCGCTGCTACCGCTTCTGTCTCTCTCCGTCTCTCCGCTATTTCTTTAGATTCTCCGTCTTACATACGCAAAGTACACACTCTTCTCTCCGGGCTAAGGCTACTACGATAAACCCGAGCGGAGCAGCTCCCGAAGCAGCTTTAAGCTCCTTGTTCTTTTCTTGTCGTCTTTATTCCTTCCTCCCTCGCCTTGCCCCCTCCTCTATACCTGCCACTTCTTACCCTGTCGCTTCGTCTCTCTCTCTCTCCATCGAGACAAAAAATAATATTTTTACAAGCGTGCTTACTCTTTGGCCGCATTGTGCATTACAATGTAATGCCGCTTGCGAATTGCTCGGCCTTGATCTTTTAATTATTTCCGCACAAAGCGGCACCGGTGAGCGCGCTTGACTGAAAATAATTACGCTGATAATTATGTAGACCCGCAGATATATTTCTCTCTCTCCGTATACATGTACAATTAGTTGTCGCAGAAGCGGAAAAGCTACGCTCTAAATTTCACATGAAATAAGGTTTTCTCCCTTTTGCGCGCGTGCGGTTAGTCGGACAAGCGGGGAAAAAAAAAGAATCAATGTCAAGCACGAAGCTCGAGAGAGAAGGAGCATGAACGTAGTCGGATCGTTATAGATGTGCCGCTCCGGCATCGTTCCGTGTGCTTTCTTCGTTATCTTCGACGCGCTTATTGTTGCGAATTACACGCGAGCCACTCAATCATCTCTCGAAGCTCGCAAGGCATTGGCAAGAGAGAGGGAAAAGAGGCCGCCGCGCAGAAGCCTCAGAGAGAGAAGGGCCAAAAGGAAGCAGGTCGAGGGGAAGGCTTTGCTATAGGGTATGTAGCTTATATAGGATAAGGGACGAGGGGGGGTCGACTAATTTGTCGAGCGCGACGTCGCGGTAAATTGTCGCCAGTTCCAGTGCGGGGCTTCCTCTGCGCCTTAGCCTCGGAGAGCTGCCTCGGCCAGCGCGGCCTCGATTGCGTGCCCCGCAGGGTTGTGCGCCCGGCCGCCGCCGCCGCCGCCGCCAGCGCCGCTCCACTTCGCCGAACTGCCGACAACTAGCTTGCATAAGCAAATTCGGTCTTACATGGGTTCCGTTACTTTTGTTGCGGCTTAATTAATTGCGGTCGTTATTCGGCCTCCTCCCCCTCCCACTTTCTTCCCCTACGCCCCCTACCGGCTTGCTCTATCTTTAACGTTAACGCAGATGCCACTTGCTAATGTTATCGGCGAGAGAGGTATTTGCAGCTCCTTCCGTTAATCCTGGATATCCGTTTCTCTCTCTCTCTCGTTACAACAAGAATTTCAGCTCTTCTATGGACGCTTTTACGATGCGCCAAACTGACGCGCGTGTACGCCGCGTCGAAATACGAGCTTGCTAAAGTCGGGTTTTATCAGCGTAAGCCCAATGTTTTGTTGTTGTCGCATACCAAGAAATAATTACGTTTTTAGCTGAGCTTTTTGTAATTACACTCAACCGTGCCTTTTTTCTTCGATTATTCGTATTTCCGTTTATACACTTTATTCACGCGACATTGTCGTCCGAGGAGAAAAATACTAGTTCGGATCGTAGGGTGATTTTTGGAAAATTGCAGTTTTCAAGTTTTCCATGCCGCGCTATAAAGTTTTGCCCGCGTGTTATCGAACGCGCCACGCGCGCAATAATCTCTCTCTCTCTCTCCCTCTCGGGAGCGAATAATTTTATCTCGTTATGCTTCAGTAGTTGCACATTTTAATCCCCCCAAAAAATGTGAAAAATTGAAATTCAATCGGTGCCGCGTGAGAGAGCTAAGAGGGGAGGAGGGTGGGTATGCAAACGGGAGGAGGGTAGGGAGGCCCCGAACAAAGCGCGCGTCGATGGGCCAAACTGACGGGGCGGCAATCTAAAATAAATCTCGTGTAAAAAGCAGCCGGGCCTCGGGTGGCGTCGGCTCGTTATGTTCGTCGGCGGGCCTCCATCTGCCGCGTCATAAGAACGTCGGGGGCGAGAGCGCGGCCGGACGAGTGGAGCAAGAAAAGTGCCTCGTCGCGATTGAACGATTAATGATAGCCCGGGTCGAACGGGGAGGGGGGAGGGATGACGAAAAAAGCCCTCTTCGGCTGGCATAGGCGAGGCAGCGCGTGTGAAAGGGCCCGAAGCGGGCCGATATTGCGAGCCGAGGGCGCTCTCTCGAGTAGCAGCGCGCACACGCCAGGCTTCAATTAGCACTCATCAAACCGGCGTGTCAGTTACATGCGCGCGCGTCATGCTGGCCCCGGCAATGATCGGCCGCCGCCGCCGCTGCGTCCATTGAATTTCGACTATTAATACGTCATATTGCGTGTATACCTGGCCGCGGCCCGATAGTTGTAAGCGGCATTCACCGACTCCATGTATATGCGTCTCTTGCATGTACGGCTTTCTCTCTCTCTGCGCTGGTATTTCGTAAAATTATTTCTTATTCGTGTATTTTTTTTCAAATTTTTCACTTGTTACCCTGGAGAATTGATTAACGAGAGAGGAAGCTTGCTGGGCCGGCGGCCTGCTGTACACGATTTATGCTGGATTTTCATGCGCGCATCGCGTGTAATGATAATTACTGTTAATGTTTTGCCTTGCTTTTATCATATTCCACTTTAGTCCGGGGGCAAATAAGATATGACATGCCGTGTTGTACCGCGCTGGGCCCTGTTTATTAATCGATAATCAAAATTAATCATCGCGCGAATTATTAATTACTTGTCATAATGCCAATATATTGATTATTATTTTAGACATACTGTCGTTAATCGTATTTACAATATATATACATGTATATGTATTAAACTTTCAAAACTTCGAGTTGGACGCGATTTACCGAATTTTAGACATTGATAAATTTCGCGCAGCCTACAACGAATTTGCCGTAGTCTGAGGGGAAAAAAATTATAATTAATAAGGCGACAGGGAATATCAAGTCGCATCAACATTATCGTCTAAACAAATTACATAAAAATGGAGTTTTAAAATTACTTGTAAAATCTTCAAAGTATAACGATGAAAAATAAAATCAGGTCGAAAAGTGGCCCACTGGCACAGTGATCGATGTTGCACAATAGAAAACGTTTGAATGAAATATTAATAAATACTCTCGGGGCGAAAGATCGGTTTTTAATCGTTCTCGAGCTGCATCGGGATAGAAATAACTTGGCAATAAAGCTCAAAGAGTTTTTCAACAATGAGCCAAGACCCCGAATGAACGCTTCCATTTAGCAAATAAGTACTTAATTACGCGGCAACTTTTCCGAGAGCTGCAATAGAAAAAGTGCGAAAAGTCGAGGTAGAAGGAGGAGAGAGAGAAAAGAAAAAAAAGTAAATGGAATAAGTTTGGGAATAAAAGTAAATAGGAATAGCCGCGGAGAGTGAGAGAACGCTTGCGGGAAGGGGGGTAGAAAGGCTCGAGGAAGAAGCGACGAGCTAGCGGAATGGCAAAGAGGGGGTGGGGGGAATACAAGACAAGCGACAGTTTGAAAACTGGCGATAACAGACCGCCACAAGTACGAGCGAGAGAGAAGGTCGCGGACAGTGGAGTTCTCTCTCGTCTGGGCTATACCGGGGGGCTTGTTCTAGCGTACACACATATATATACGTATACACGTGTGCAGCGTGCGAGCGCGCGCGCGGGCTTGGCGCGTGTTATACAAGCCGAGTACGGCTGCTCGGAGCAAATCGTCGTCGGGTCCGAGAGCAAAAAAAAGTCCAAGCGCAAAGAGAGCAAGAGCTCGAGGGAGAGGCGGGGGCAAGCTGCACGCCTGCGCTCTGTTAGCACAACCTCGCTGCATATCCGTTTTGCGAGAGTTGGTCCTCTGCCAAGATCGGCCCCCGCCGGCCACGCTTCCGCGCCTCGGCCCTCTCGCCGCTCCCCCCTCTCTTTCTCTGGAAATACGTAAATCTATTGTGGAGCGAGTCGCGCGCGACGAAGATGGCCTCGAGGTCGTTGATGTCGCCGATGTCCCGGGCGTCGCTTATGCGTTATTCTCCGTCCGGAGGCCGAGTTACGCTCCGAGCATCGCTTCGCCTATACATGACGACCATCTGGTCCACTTTTCTCCTCGACTCCTGCCCTCTCTTTTTCCTTTTCCGTATTAACAGTTTTTATCTTACCTCTCATTCACTCCCCCCCCCCCCCCCCCCCCCCCTCCTTTTCCCCCTTTTCCCCCTCCCCCCCCCCCCCTCCCCCTTTAACGAAAAAACTTTTCCTCGCGACAGAGCTCGCGCGAGAGCTTGTACCTCTTATTACAACCATTCAGGCTCGCATCCCCACCTCTACCCCTTCACCACCGCCGCCACGTGTTTTTCTCGCTTAATTAAAATATTATTAATACAATTGTGTGCCTCGAAGAAAGAACAGCGCGACTCGTTTAAATATTCAAACAACCTGCGGATATGCATAAAAAAAAGAAGCGAAGGAATTGGAGGCGCAGGCTCAGCCAAGTTTATGGCGAATCGCTAATGAAAAAGTCAGAGACGTCAAGCAGAGAGTTGTCAGTGGGTGTCGTTAACGTCCCCGTATACGAGCTGCTCTCTCCGGCAATCCGTTAGGCAGCTCGAGGATGTGTGAGTCGCATCAGTCAATCATCGGGGCCAGAGTATGTCTCTCTCTCTCGGCTAGTAATTCGCTAGTTCTTCGGATCATTCATCTCGGGCGGTTATTAATCGCGCTGAGCGACGGCATTAGCGATGACGAGGACGACGGCGACAGGAGTGGATGTAGCGCAGGGCGTTACACTGCCAGGGCCGCATTCCCCGGCAATTCCACGTCAGCAATGATGGCTAGTCGGCCCCGAGACAGCGGCATCTCTCGCCCCGTAGTCCTGGAGTTGTCGTTGTCGTCAGGAATGAAGCTGGAACTTGGCAAAGGGGATGATTCCCTCCCTCTCTCTCTCTCTGGCCGAGGAAAATCTTGATGAGGTCGTCGCTAATGAGGCTCGTCTCCGGCCGACGGCGATGACAGCTCTCTCTTTTCCTCTCTCTCGGCGCGACGAACGTCGAAAATGAGCAGTCAGATGTCTTCGCGACCAGAGGGGGGCAACAACGGAGAGAGAGAGGGAGCGAGAGCCTTGCCGTGCGCGCCCACCCTCGGAATAATAGCGACTGTGATTAGGCAGCCTTTCCGACTATACAGAAAAATATATCATTCCGACCCTGTACCTTCCGCCCCCACCTCTCCCAGCTCAGCGCGCTTTCTTCTCGCTTTTGCCTCCCCCCCTCCTGCCTCTTTCTTTTTTTTGTTACTACTGACGCTGAGGCGGATTGAGTGCTCGGAGGCACGCCACGACATTCGGTAATTTCGCATCCAAACGAACGGCTAATGCGCATGCGGCCCTCCCTCCCTCCCCTAATTTCTCTCATTCTTTCATGCATCCCTTCACCCAGCCTCAATCTTTCTCTTCCGACTGCGCTGTGTCCCTGTTTTTTTTCCTTTCACCTCTTTCTTTTTTTTTTTTAATCCACACACATTATCCCGAGAAAAAGACGCGCCAGATTCTGGAATGTAGGTATAGTCGTTTGCTCTCGGCTGAAATTTTGGACGACAGTATTTTTCTGGAACGAAATATATGTATATAGACATATATGGGTGTCCGTGTGTGTGTATATATAAAAAAAGCATATCCGCGTTCCGGTTGCCGCAGTGCCCGGGGCCATTGAGAGTCCTCGTAATAACTTTCTTCGAATGATTTGTCACGTTAATAAAAGCGCGGCAAAAACGAGAGGAGGAGGAGGAGAGCACCACACTAGTAGCAGCAGCCAGTAGCGGGAGAAAGCTGCTCTAGCTCGGACGAGGGTCTTAGCATGCCGGTTTCTTGCTTCGCTTTCTTTCTCCGCTTGGCTCTGTGCTCTCTCTCTCTCTCTCTCTCACCCTCTCTTTGTGGTATAAAAGAGTAGAGAGCGCGCGGAGTCGTGGATCCAGATGTAACTTTGAATCCAAGCGCTCGGCGCGGATAAAGGAGAAGGAGGAGCGCGAGCAGGGGGCGAGATTTCACGTCGTTACTCTATTCTCCGAGCTCCTTTTTCTCCTCTAGCCGCTTCCGCTACCCCCTTATTCTGCTCGCGGCACGACGACCGCAGAGAAGCTGCACTACCCCTCCACTGCTAGCGCCGTCATTCCTACGCCAGGCGGAAGGAAGAGAGCAGCGACGTTGCGACTTGCGGAATATCGAAGCGCCCCGCCGACGCCCTTGCTCGCCCTACCCCGTCGTCGACAACTAAGTTATTATTATTATCACTGCCGTTTGCTCTTCTCCGTTCTCCTCCTGCTCCTTGGCTAACTGGATTCATTAACCTTCCCGGGAGGCCTTCCTCTCTCCCTCTCTCTCGACATTCCAACGCCTCGGTTCTATTTTACTACTTCGCTCTCTATCTCTATCTCTCACTCTGCTCATCCGTGGGGCTAATAAGGCCGTAATCCTCTCGACCTTTTAACTTCCGATTGTAAGGGGGAGAGAGAGAAAAAAAAGGTAACAGCCTTCCGCGCTGGCTCGTCCGCTTATCAAAATTGATTTTCTCCCCCTGCCGGTTATTAACAGTTTGCTAATTATTCATAAATGAACTGCCGTAATAGCTGCAATTCGACAAGTTAGAGTATTAGGATAACTACGTCAATTTGCAAATGGCACACTCACGTAGCAGAGAGAGAGAGAGAGAGAGGCAGATGTTAGAACACCACTTTGCCAAGTTTATTTAGCTTTGATGAACAAAGTCGGAGAAAGAGAGAAAGAGAAAATGTAATAATTTAACTTATATTCCCTCTCTCTCGCAAAAATACAACGAACCCTTTCACCGCGTCACGCTGCGTTTTAATATATATGTATCTGCACGTATATTTCTTCAATTTTATTATATGTTTGACTTTGCTCACGCTCTGTTTATCATTTTGTGAAAAGGGAGAACGTTAGCGCAGAGGCTGCTTGCGTCGTTGCACACAAGCGCGCGCGCGCGTCTTAATCGTAAAATAAGAAAAAAAAGACAAAGTAGGAAAAAAGCCACTATTAAATGCAGATAAAACGTTCAAATGGTCGCCATTTACGGCTTTGCGAGAAAGACTCTGAGATTCATAAATGTCCAGGTAACTTTTTCATCCGATTTTCCCGCGACTAAGTAGAAAGTCGTTTAATAAAAAATTTACAGCTTAGCCACTTGACGGCAGAGGAAGACGCATACAGAAGTTCTATGTGCTTTAACGCGAAAAATGTGTTCGGTTCGATTTGAGTTTCTATATTTAAAATGCAGGGGAAAACATCTCTTCCAGGTATTCGGTGGTAAGTAAATCGGTTAATTTTATTATCAAACGCGCCTTTCACAGCTCTTTATGAAGCAGACGGAGGAAGCAACGAGTCGAAACGTTGAAATAACGATGAAATTCATCGCTCGAATAAAAGCGTTTTACAAGTGCGAACGCACGGACGTGTACGCCGAAGGAAAGTTAACGGCAAAATTAGTTGCACTGGAGTAGGAGGAAGAGCGTTGGAATCCCGGTGGGGATTGATAAAGAGTGAAAGAGAGCGAAAGGGACGAGTAGCGAGAGCAAGGGAGCCCGGTCAATGAGCTGACCCAGGCCCGAGTTAAACTAATATTCAATGTCGAAAATCCAAGCGAGAGGGGGCGTCTAACCGCGCGGACGTAGAGAGAAAGCTCGATGGATGAGGGGAGGGACGCCGGCTCGATTCAAGCCAGAGTGTTTTACGCGGCCCGCCGTAGAAAAGCCTCGCTCTTTCCACTGGCGTCGGCGTGTATACACACACACACAGACAGCCGGGGAAAGTTTGGGCCGGCGCACGGTGTGGTTCTCTAAAGCAGCGTATATAGCCGTGGAGCGGGCACAAAGAAGCCATTGTCGCGCGCGAGAGCCGCATTCGCAAAACCGTGAGATATATATTTTGTTACGGCGAATAAACGGACCCCTCCTCTCTCGCCACGGCAAGAGTAGAAGAGAGGACCGCAGAGCTACTCTCCCACACCAGGGGCGGATTACTCGCGAGAAAAACTTGTCCGGACTGGCTAGAGTGACGAGCCGGCTTTTACCATCTTCCCTTTCGCCGTACACCACGCGACCTTTACCCGAATTCTATAGGTTTGAATTACCCGCGAAAGTGACCTGGGCTCTCTGACCGTCGCGCCTACTAAACTTTCGACCATCGCCATATATGATGCTAACTCACCGCCTTCTCTTTTTGTCAATGTCACTATAATTTTTATCGCTGCTGCTTTACCCTAATGCAGTAGGGTGGACCATGAAGAATTCGGGACTGCTCTCGTCGGTAGTTTAAGCTCGGACTCTCTGGAATCGGTCAAAACGAATTTCGCTGCGGTAGTATTAACTTCTTAATCGGTATTATTGAGTTTAGAGTCGCGGCCAGAGAGGCTCTAATAGCATTTGTGTATATATGTGTCGGGATGGAGGGGGGGGCCGAGAGGAAAACTAAAGTTTGCGCGTGTGCGCGCACTTTGCTTGGGGCGCGGCCGCGGAAATCGCGGAAATATCGGGGAGTCCGTGCGCAGCGCGGCGACAACAAAAAAAAACCGTCTTAACCTTTGACGAGAGAAAAATAAAGTGCGGCCAGGGGGTGGGGGGACGTAAAAGAGAAAGATAGCTCTCGGCCAAGGAGGTAAGAGGAATGAGCGAGTTGCGCTATGCAAGTACCGGAGTCGCAAGGAGGGAAGAAAAAGAAAGCAAGAGGAAAAGGGGGGAGATCTTTGGTATCATAGCGATGCCTGGGCGAAACTCGAGTCTTCAACGTCTCTTATTTTCTTCTCCACGCCGCGGAACGTGGGCTGCATCCTGCCGCCGCCGCGCGCTATTCGGCCTCGTCGCTTCTTTTGTTCGGAGCTTTCAAGCTCGATTCTTCCGTACTTAGTTCGCCGGGCCCACAGCGTGTCGTCGCGCGCGCTTCTCCACGGCAAAACGAGAGAAAAACAAGAGGATAAACGCCCGTAAGACACACAGCCCTCTCTTCTACTCCCTTAAACGTCTATATATACATTTATATCTATAAATATAAATACCTATACGAGAAAAAGCCAGCCTTCCTTCCAACGACGATGAAATTTTCTTTTTTCGACTTCTTTTCTACACTGAGAGAAAAAATTCGTTACGAGAACTGCCTGTATTCCGTTGTCATTTCATTGAAAAGTAGACTTTCACATAAATACAGCTGATCTTATGGC
>JAPYYQ010002313.1:0-20328 GCA_030522585.1 Anagyrus pseudococci
TAGTTGTAATTTCGCCATATTATCGACCATAATATCGCCATAGTTCGAAAAATATGGCGATAATCTGGTCAACCGATGGTGAAAATCTCTACCAGGGTTTGCGCTATATAAAAATGAACAGGAACTGTATTGATAACTCTGATAATACAGTTTAATATATATTTTTACAAAACGAAGGAAGTTAAATATACATTACCAACAATATTTCACGTAATAGGGAAACACGACATGACTAATTCAAGGCGCGAAATATCATATTGGAACACGATTCGCTCGATATAACTTACGTCGAAACCCGAATAAATAATTGAATCGATCAGGATAAAAAAAATGAAAGGCAGAAATAGACATTTATTAAATATCCAAAAGGAGAAGCAGAAAGCCCAAGAAATTTTTTGGGGAGACACAGACGCGAGTAAATAGTTTTCTCGTGCGGGCCTTTTTTCGTGCACAGTCAGCACGTGGCCCAGAGTCTCCAGGGGCGAGCGAGAGAAAGAGAAAAGAAGGCAGATCCGGCCGAAAGTGCGCTCTCTCGCACATAGAATCCTGAGAGGGGTCCCCCTCTCTTCGAACGGCATACATACAGACACACAGAGAGGCCGGTACCTGCCGACTTGGCCTGGAGAATCGCCCTGGTAATTAATTGATCGGCTCCTACAGATATCGAGCGGAGGGATCGTCGAAGCGAAAGCTAGTTTCGACTTCTTCGAAATAATCTCCCCCCTCTCTTTTCTTTCCTTACGGCTTTGGCTACCTCGACCTATGTTCATTGTGCTTTTCAGCCTCCTCGCTCTCTCTTTCTCTCTCTCTCGATGCTCCAGGCATTATGCTTTTATTTCGGCTGAGAGACGCATAGCTAAACGCAAAGAGCGCGAGAATCGAAGAAAGCCGGATGAAAGGGCCAACTCGTTGCCCACTGAGGTATAGAATTATTCTCGGGAGTTTATAGCTGTATAATTAACTCCGTCTAAGATTCGAATGGTTGACTCCTTTGATAACAGCGGAATAAACGCGATTAATCAGCGCGAAAAAAATAGTTGCTGATTCAATTATTCACGTATATCCCATGAGAATACGCTTCTCGTTTATAAATAATGTATTTTGGCGCCGTACCAGACGAAGAAGAGGCAAGGTACAGATTCTAATCGGTCCGAGACACCAAAGTTCGAACACATACATTCGTTAGCGATAAATTCGGGCTTGGACTCGCTCGCTTTCCTCAGCCAGTCAAATACGTCGTCGCAAGTGTCCGTTCACACGCGTGTAAAGTCGCGCCCGCATATGTATGTGCGTACACGCGGGCCGTTGGAATTTTACAACGATGTCCAGCGCGCGTCTCACAGGGCTTTGTTATCCGCGGAGCGAGGGTACGAAGGAAAAAAAAAGATTGATAGACGTTCTCGGGACTCGTTTCTCTTCCTTCGATCAATCCTCGGTATACACCGAGATGTCGATTGCGACGCGCCGCGCGGCTCTCTCGTCACAATAGCGCCGAAAGGAGCGAGAAAAGCAATGTTTGCCGCTCGTCAACGTCGCGCATGAATTCACCGCTATGCGGGACCTAATCTTCTCTCCGCTTGCTGTATACCCATTGCGTCGTTTGAAAACGTAAGGGTCTTGAAGAGAAAAATTTGTTGAGAGCATATCTGTGTATGTGTGTGTCCTATAGATGGGCGCGTTAGAGCTCCTGCCGCGACAAGCAGACGAAGCAATAGCAGATGGGCTTGAGAAGATAAGTCCGACGAACTCCTTGGTTTTGGCGTTGTTGGTTTGTTATTTCTAAAATCAACCTGTATTGCATTCAATTTAAAAATTACTTTTGAGAATAATTTTCTCGTTTTCTAAATAAACTATTTTCACAAGGGAATCAATCATCGAAAACGTCTCAAATCAAAACTCAATGTCGAACAATCTGTAGCCCAATAATCACTGATTCAATAAATTTTACTTTCAGCTTGAAAAAAACTAAATATTCATTAATATATCAGGATAAATTAAACTCCGGACTCAATATATCCTCCCGTCCCTTGCCCCTCCAGAAAATAAACTCAACTCCCGGTTTTTCATTGGCCTCAAAAAGGGAGGTGCTCCATATAGTAGAAGCAGTAGTCCCAACAAAAAGGCATTCCGCTCCGAGAGAAGAA
Organism: Anagyrus pseudococci; assembly: GCA_030522585.1. Classification (NCBI taxonomy): domain Eukaryota; kingdom Metazoa; phylum Arthropoda; class Insecta; order Hymenoptera; family Encyrtidae; genus Anagyrus; species Anagyrus pseudococci. The sequence goes on from JAPYYQ010002313.1 coordinate 2,145, forward strand.
GAAGCTCCCGATGTATATGTACTCTGGCAAAGAGACCTCATTCCATCTCTCGGCGCTATCGTTAAATCGAATTCATTGACTCAATTTCATCGAACTTTTCCAACTGAAATGCCTGGCTTCGGGGAAGGCCGTTCCAAGGTCTTCAACTCTAGCGTGTCTTCTCTTATAGGAGTAGAGGGAAGGGGAGAAAAAGCTTGGCTCTCTTTTCTTTAAATGGCAAGCCAAGAAGAGAGTGCGAGAGGAGTAGAGAGGGATGGAGAAGCTAGGGCATCACCAAATGAATTCCGTCTCAGGAATGAAGCTCGCGCGGCTCTTTGCGCGACTCGCTGCATTAATTAGGCCCTTCTGGTTTGCTATATTTATATATACGCGTACGTGTGCCGCGCGCGGCGGCGAGTGTCTAGCTTTTTGTTTGGCCGAGCACCTCGGTAATGCCCCCGCAAAACGGCAGCGTTAACGTCACCTTCGGACGAGACGCGTCGCACGCCCAAGCCTCCTTCAGCGTCGTTGTCGTCTGGTCATCCATAAAATTCTCTCGCTCCTGCATCTCGCCGGCCTCTCTCAAGGATTATCTTTCTCTCTCTCTCTCTTTACCTTTATCTTTCTCGTGGTTTCGTCGAACTGGATCGAAAGATTGAGCTCGGCCGTCATCGCTCTCACCTTTTATGGCGTACTCGTCGATTGAACGAAATGCGCGCACGGGAAAAGACTTTTTAATATTTCATATTCTTGTATCGTTGGGTTTATCACAGCTGCTGAAGACAGGCAATAATATAGTAAATTATTCATCTTTGCTTTTTGTACGAACATGTATCCAAATTATTAAGAACATTATTCTACGTTCGATTTATCTATGGACATAGTCACTTATTAACATCTTTTATTGCTTTCATTTTTTCATCACACCCAATATCTCTATTCTAAAGGATCAATGCATCTTTAGCCAAATAAAATAAATCCGGAAAGGATGACTTGTAGAGAGGAAAGTGAGCGCACCTTAATCGGCCATTTCATCTGATACCGTCTCTGATTTTCCGCGATCTCTTACACTTGCCCTTCACGGTAGCTCGTCGAATTTTTGCCCAAGAGCCACAGAGGCAACCACATGCGGCGCACAGCAGCATCGATCAATCGGCACGTTATACATGAGCGTAGGTGGATATGTGCACCAAGATGGAATAGGGCCGGCAGTTTCACTCGTTCGAGCTCGGCGCTTTACCACCCTGCCAGTGGTCAATCAGGCATTTCGTTCGTAAAGGCCGCATGTAGGAGATGCTCCCATATAGTATGGGTGTGTACATGTGTGTGCTCGCGGCGGCGCATTAAAATCCTCGCTTGGTCCTTTCCCTCTTTCTCCCTTCGGCTCTCTCTCCCTCTCTCTTGCTACGAGGAGATCGGGACCATTGAATTATTCATACCCTCAACTCGATTCCGCGGGGGGATCCCCCGTAGCCTCCTTCTCTCCAAGTCTCGCTCTCCCTTTCATTGTTATGCCCGGTATCAGTTTCTCGCGGTCATTTCGCTTGAAAGTCAGTCAGTCAGGACTGGGGCTAGGCCAGTGGACGACGCTCCCTTTCTCTCTGTCTTTCTCGTTGGGGATTATAATAACGGCCGGGAGGTCGCATCGAATCGAAGCGCGCGCGTATGCGTCCTGGGATGTAAGCGAGACACGGGGACGAAAGACGGCGGGGCCCCCTACGTACATGCGTTGCAAGGTGCACTCATTTCCATAGTCATAATGGGGTCTTTCAACCCACCTGTCTCTCTTTCTCCTTTTCTCAGGGATCCTCCCTGCTATTTTTTTTTCACGGCTCTAAAAATGTACACGCATTTCTGCTTATTTATTTATTTATTTACCTACTTTTTTTTCTTTCTTTATGAGACTATGCGCTATGTGTCGAGCTGCGCCGAAGGTACGCGCGTGCATAGATTTCCAAACGAATCGCTCTCGCTTTCGACGTGTGTGCGTGCACGCATATAGCATATATATCATTCGTTTGTGCGGACTATATCGGGAGAAGCGAGAACGGAGGAGAAGAAGGCTGAAAGGATGTAAGAGGGAGAAAAAGGAGGAAGACAGGTTCTTTATTAAAGTCTTTTTTGCGATGATGGGAGATCAAAGATCTGTTTCGCAATTTATCTTGGCTCTTATTTTTTTTTCCTTTTTGCTTTCCTTCTTCTTTACCTCCCCTCACTCCTCCTCCCATCCTTAGCCGTACGCTCTTTTTGCATTTTTACGCCTGGACACAACAGTCGATTCTGACGTTCATCAATCATCGTGCGTCTTGAACAGTTGATTGAATGCGTTATCTCGAAATTAGATTATTGGCGGCAATAGAGGTTTCGCTATATTTCATACCTCCTGCCAAAACGTAATGCAGATGAAAAGAAACCTGTGTGCTTTTCTATTTTATTTTTATATTCATTCACGCGTCTGAATTACAACTTTAATAACAAACGATAATCGCAATATTCGAGAAATTTTGCATTAACCGTTGCGTTAAGAAAAAGGAGTGTACGAACCATTGATAATCATCGCATAAAAGTGCAATATGCTAAACTCCTTGAACAATCTAAATTTCCTTAGCACACATAAGATCTCCAGAGAGACACGACACTCACGTTTTTCGAGGAGACCGCCCACGTGTCGCGATCGGGCGGCGGGGGAGAAACTTTTCATTGTGCCGACGTTTCTAAAATCATTACAACAGCGAGCAGCGGCAGTGGTAGGCCCCCACAGCGAGAATATGTATATATCACCCACTGCGCCTACGAAAAATGACAAATGCATAAACGGCTGGCATTAATATGCATCAGGAGCAAAATCTAAAGAATCTCGCGATAACATCAATGAGTTAGGTGAGCTTAAAGAGCTTGTGCCTCCCTAAGACTTACCACTCGCTTGAGATATCGAGTTACGAGGATACACGGAAACAGAGGACTAGTGTGTGTTCTCTTACTCTCTTTCTCTTTCACTCCGGAGGATAGGCGAGTCCAGAAGCGTCTAGCCTCCGAATTTACGAGAGACGCATAGATCTCTCTCTCTCTACTCGACTAAGAAGGAACGAGAGCGTCTCGTCTTACAGGCTATATCGATCGTGACGTAAACGAGCATGACAAGAGAGCGAGCCGTAGCGGGGGCGGCGATGAGCAGGCGTGCACGGCAGATCTTACTACTCGTAATGGCAACTCCGTGAGCGTACCTCTCTCCGCCTACTTCTCATCGCCTAAGAGATATTTCGCGGCGAACGGTGGGGAAGGGGGGGTTAAAGCCATTGCATTGAATAATCCCGCGAGAACTGGGTCGTCGTAGCACACGTCCTCGGGTACAATGGCCGATGAATTAGCCCGCGCTCCTTGTACTTCTGCTGACGCTGCGACTATCCACCGCAAAGTCGACATACAGTCCCGCTGATCTTTGACTTTGATTGTCGTGTCCTCTGCTGACGTTACACCCTCGGAAATTACGAATTTCGATGTCCAAGCTGTGATGTTCAAACTGGTCGACGAGCTAACGTCCAAAGATGTAACGTTGTCCATTCGAATCAATCCTCTTCGTCTCTGTTCTCTTATACTTGTAAAATCGACTTTGTATATTCCTCGTCTAATACTTTCCTTTGATAAAAATTTACTTGGTTTATTTTACCTTTTTCTATCTCTACCCCTTACCTTCTTCGCCGAGAAAATAGCCTTGAGACAGAGTGGCTCACAGGTGGAAGTGGATTTTCTGTAAAATGCAAAAACAAGATCGGAAAGCCTGTTTGAAAGCCGGCCTGCATAGGCCAGAGAAAGAGAGAGAGAGAGAGAGAGGCGACAGGTAGACTTTAGCAGTATAGAAGCTCGTTGGATTTCAAAGCACGTCTCGATTCTTCGAGCACCGCCCTAGCATTACGAGGCGTTAAAGGTTCCGCTCCTGTGCTGCTGCTACTACTCGTGGCAAAGGCGAAACGTGTGCAGTTGAGGAGGGAGAGGTGGAAGGGAGGCTCGTTAAAAAACGACGCGTTCGGTATTTACTGCAGGCGGCTGTACTTGCGCTCGCCTTCGCTACTGAAATTCGTCGTAAAATTCGCGTTTAATTAACGCTCATGCGCGACCAGTGGCGGTGAGTTAAAAGGAAAAGCGTAGAGGGGAAGGAGTCCAGGTGCGAGACGACGCGATGTGACGCTTGGACGTATAGTGTACGGATGGGGGGGAAGTATATAAGGGTATGTGTGTGTGTATGTTGCGACGGCGATTTGATTTGCGGATTCTTTAGCATTGCTCTTTAAGCTGACTCCGTTTGAAATAGTTCGAATTCTAGTTTCTTACCCTACCCTCCTCAGGCTCTTGCTTTTATTTCACGTGATGGTGAAACGTGATGCATATTAAGAAGATTTACAAACGTTTGGTATATCGAGTCCTTTCAGCTGTTAACAATTGAAAGATGCTGATCATGCAGGAGATTACCAAGTCCATTCAGCGTTTCAGGCTCCGGTATATCCATTTCCAGGATTACCCTGTGTAATTAGGTGTCGAATCCTCGAAAGCCAAGGTGGGGGTCGTCAGATATATCAGGACTTATGCACCTAAATACGTTGTTGCATGCGGGTGTGCGCGCGCGATCTGGCTGTCGTCACGCGAGCCCGCGTGTGCGCTCTCTCTCTCTCTCTCTCTCTCACTGCGGCCCCCCAGTGCCGCCGCAGCCAATGTAAACAAGATAATACCAAAAGATAAATTAATTTCACTTCCACCTTCGCGCTCTCTCCATCCTCCCGTCGATTCCGATCGATACGCGCGCGCCCCGTCAATTAGCCCGACTAATTTCAACCTATAGTGGGGTATAGTCGCGGCAAATGTATATCGTTTGACATGCGTATTGGGCTAAAGTTATATGCGCCCTCGGTGCACTGTTTCCGCGATGCTTATATGCGTACGCCCACAGCCGGATAATCGCAGGCGATTATTAAAATTAACGGGCACTTTATTGACTGACTCGACAATAATTTTGATTGTTAACGGAAATTGCGAGTCGCAAGTGCGTCTTAAAGCGCGCGTCTAATTATCGCGGTAAAAAGTAAACAGCGGGGAATAAATTGATATTTTTGAAAAATCAACTATATACTCGCCCGAGTGCGCGAAGGTCGGCCTCTTTTTCTCTATCAGGACCGGTATTCGAATAGCCGCGTCTAATAAACAAAAACCTTTTTTTCTCCCGGCGCTCCTTCAATGCAAAAGCCGTAGACACGAACGCACGAGGGAATTGATGTCTAGCTTTGATAGAGCACGCTTTATGCAGTCCCTCCCGAGTATGTTTTTCTCTTTCTCTACTACAGTAGCTGAAGGAGTAACCAAGAGAGAGAAAAGCTTTTTTCCGGCTCTGTACACACGCATATCCGCGGGACGACCTTGGAATATATAATAATGCACCGATCGCTTTCGTACCGCACAGGCAAGGATGGCTAAATTTAGTCGCGCGCGCCTTCTTTCTCCTCGCTGGAATATCTTTGAGCCAACGTTCGGTCATTGTCATTGACCGTTTGTTTGCTGTTTTAATGGTTCAATTAAGCGAAAGCGCTGCCGCCTCTTACTGGCGTTTAAGGTTCGGATATTGCAGCGTAAGAATGAATTATTTATCGATTGTTCAATTATTATAAATAGCATCTTTAGAGTACAAGCTGCGATCCTTTAGTTTATTTATTATCAGAGGAATTATAAAAGAAAAATTATTAAAATGAAACGAAAATTTTACAGCACAGCCCTATAAGCCCTGGGGACCGTCTATAAATTTAACAAGAGCATATCGAAGCCTATAACAAACGACTAATTCTCAATAAAACGCAAAGTCAAAAGAGGATTAAAAAGGAAAAATCTCTCCTGCCTCGCGTCTATTTTCACCGACAAAGAATTCGCTCCATCCCATCTAATCCCGGCTCTCTCTCTCTCTCTCTCTCTCTCTCTCTCTCTCTCTCTCTCTCTCTCTCTCTCGGGGCTCTAGCCAGTTCCACATAGCCGGCGCAAACATTATTCATCGATATACCGAACACGGCCGATAAGCCGCGAACTATCAAAAGACATAAATAATCCAGCGAGTAAGCGCACGCAGACCGACAGCCAACGCTTTGCTCTCTACTCTGGCCAGAAGAGAGAAAGAGAGAAAGCTGCGTTATATACCCGCAATTTAGTCCAAGAGCTCTGCACGTGGCAGTTTAGCCATATCGCATAAGACGTACTCTAGCACCCGCCCTCCCCCCTTCTGCAGCTGATTAATAGTCATTTGTTCATTGTGCATCTCATTCGACTGCGAAGACGAGCACCAAGAGGGAAACGACCGATGGAGGGGAAAGGGTGAAGGCGGCAAGCTGTATTCCTTTTTCCAAAAGACCTCATTTCCGGCAAAAAATAGCCTCCAGCAGGCAGGCACGTGACGCTCACACACACACACACATAGGTCGATGGGTCACGCCCTCGAAGCACACGCGCGCAATTATAGGGGCCGCGTATACACCGCTCCTCCTATTTTCGGCCTCCTTGCTTGCAGCGCTCTCCAGCTCGCTCGGCTCTTTAGCTGTATACGGCTTCTTAACCGGCCCTGGCGGCGTACTGTCCTGATTAGCCGGACGACGACGCGTGGCTTGATAAAAAAAAAAAAAGAAGAACCCCAGGGTCTCTCTCGTCTCTGTACGCCGCTTCTGTGCGACATCGAGGCGGCTTGTTACGCCCTCTCACTGCTAGTGACTGCCGTGATGCACGTGACCCTATATATATATGCAGGCAGTCATCCCAAAATGCATTTGTTGTCGACAGGCTTTGGATTTTGGTATGGTATACAGCGTTGACGTAGACTTGATAAGATTGTCGTTGATTCGATGGTGGTGTATTATTATCTGTACAATTGAAAGAATTTTTATGTTTTTTTTTTAATTTTGATATCATATTTTACGTTACATGTATTTTCAAGTAAAAATCATGCTATACGTGAGAGCTTTTAAACTACTACTTTAACACGATTTGCAATTTGTAAGTGTGTATAGAAAAAACGGCATACCCTGTCTCTCTTATGCGTGTAGTCCTATAATTCACCTCAAAATTGGAATCGCCGAGATACAATTTTATCTCGCTCTCGTGTTTGGAGCTAAAAAGAGCATAGGTAAGGGTGTATGCGTAAAAGAGAGATAGAGAGCGAGTGAGAGAGAGAGAGAGAGAGAGAGAGAGAGAGAAGAAGGATGCAAAAGACAAAAAGAAAAGAGGGAAAGAAAGAGAGAGAGTAAGAGTAAGCCCGAACTTCGCGCTTACAAATTGCCCGTGTCCGCGGGCGAGCAAAGCCGAGTAATTCCGAGATGTGCCGATAAAAATTCAACGCCGCGCGCGCTCATGAAATACCTGCGTGAGGCAACGGTCTAGGTGTGCGTGTACGAGTGTGTTAGTGTACGCGCGAAAGACCCTTTTACTTGGCCAGAGTGCGCGACACGCAAAAACGACGTCAGGGAGTAAGAAAGAAAGAGAGGAAGAGAGAGAAAAATCCTGTCCCCGGGCTCATTATAAGGCCGCGCGGTGCAAAGGAAGTCGTCGTCGTCGTTCGCGCTAAAAAAGCATATCACTCGTAACCGGCACGCCCGAGATATACCCTCCTCCTCCCCCCCTCTCCGCACGTATATATGATAAATCGGACTGCTACGCAGAGGAAGTCCATGGGGCTGAGAGAGAGAGAGAGAGAGAGAGAGAGAGAGAGAGAGAGAGAGAGAGAGAACCTCGGAATCTTCCTTCTCCCCTTGTACTCGTGTATATAGCAAAGGGCCTACTCCCGTATCCGCGAATATTCGTAGACGGATAATTGCGGCAATAAATCCAAGATTAATCGGGAGAGTGCAAGAGAGCAGTCGACCTGTCGCTGGGCTGTTTTTTAACGCTCCCCTCCTCTACCTCAAAACGCACACGCGTGGAAACGATTTCACATAATAAATCAATCCACGTGATGCAGCCCGCGACGCTTATACTCTTTCTCTTTCTCTCTCTCTTTCTCGCACGACTCTCGCGAAAAGTTTGAGACTCATCCTGCCGATAAGCTGCGTGCAAAGTGCCTTTTACGCGCAAAGATGAGCGCAAGTTTACCCGTGTAAATGTAAGGGTACGAGGGTTAAGATGTGGTATACGAGAGAAGCGTCGATCTTTTTTTTTCAGCAGAAGTACGCCGAGGGAGTTTGGGACACCAATTTGTATGTTTGATCAAATAAAAGAAACGAAGCGCTGTATACGCGTGTAATGATTGTTATACTGGATTGAAAGTTTGTATATGGGAGTTCAGGCTATGCTCGATAATTGCTTGAAAGCGAAGGAGGATGTAATCTCATTGCGTTTCTCGCATTGTTAAAATTGACGTACACTGCGATGTTAACTTGCAGGATTATTTTTATTTCTCGTTCTTTCTTTGTCAATTGAAAGCATTTTTTTGCTTGCTTCTTAATATTACCAATTAAATTATAATATTCAATTCGAATTTAATAAATAAAAAAAAAACACTTGACCCACTTAATTACGCGAAACAATAAAATTATAGCCGAAACCAGTGTAACATAAAGCAAAGAAAAGAAATCTTAAAATCGATACATTAAAAATCAAGGGTAGAATATAAAAGGATCGGGGAGAGGTAAGGGGAGACAGAGTCAGCGTAGGGCGTACGCCTGCCAAGCCATCGACTTACAAATTATTTTAAAGTGAACAGTTTAAAAGTGGGTGGATACACACGCGCCGGATACAGGACGCGGGGCAGCGAAGGTGGCGGCGGCGGTCCCGAGTTTTATAAAGCACCAATAATTCTCGGCGTTTTTTTCGCGTCGTCGGCAAGGGGTACACGGGGGGGAGCGGCAGCTCGAGGCGTTCGGCAAAAACGAAGAAAAAAAAAAAGGTAACCGAGGAAAGAATAACAGCTTGGCGCAAGGTCCAGCGAAAACAGAAACCGAAGATCCGGCAGAGAGAGAAAGAGGAGTGTATGAAGGATAAAGCGGCGAGATGGGGTGGGGAGGGGGGAGCTTGTGTGTGGAGAAAAGGAAGCGCCGCGAATTTTCGTTTCTCACCGATAGGAGGCCTATAGAGAGGCCGAGCCTTGCGCACAAAGAGACGGAGGAGGGCGGAGGAGGGCTCCTTCCTCTTTCTTGGCGATATTCGCAAGAGCGAGGGCCCCGGCAACGCAACGCCCTTCGAGGTGCGAGAGCCATCGCGCACGATCTAGGGCTCTTAATTGTACACGCTGGAGGTGTGAAGGAGGGAGTTTACACTAGCGTAACGAAAGACTGGCGGGCGGATAGTAGGTCTGCTCTATACTATGGTTTTGTGAGCTTTGTAAGTGCAGCCGATCGCAGGATATGACTTTGGTTCTAGCGCGAAAATCGATTTTAAGAAGTGTTGCAAGTGTACTTAGTCACATTTCCTAAATTTTGTACCAGCAGAATGAAAAGTGTATATCGGCAGATACGTAGCGTAAGAGGAAGAATGCAAAGTGTACTTACAAGGCGTGGCATTGGCCTGAAGCTATACCTGCAACAGATACACGAATATACGTACATAGAAGCACACCGAAAATTCTTGGCGACGAAGCGTGCGTATATCCATCGTGAATATATCGGTGGCCCAGGCGCGATATGCAGACGGAGATCTGACTCATTAATCATCCGGCTGGGCGCGGCTCGAGCGCAAAGCACCACACGCTCACTCCACCGGGTACACCTGGGGGCCGAAGCCCGGCCTCGATGCGTTGCGCGTTTTAATGAATATTTGCGCAGTGCTCGGCTTTTCGCCGCGTGTAATTCTAGAAATTTTGCAGGAACGCTGGCGGCCTCTTTCGAGACTCTTTGCGAAGGCCACGCTTGTACGCTTGAGAGAGCTTTTCGAGAGAGAGTCTTGCTCGCCCTAAAGATGGATTATTGTAATTCGGAAAAATTACTCATTTGCGTTTTAATGGACTACTCGTTTGCCGGCAGCTCTAGCTCTCGGGCTATTCTTTCATTAAGATCGACAGGAAACGTGTGTTTGACCAGGGCTTATGCGAGATTCTCGGTTTTCTTCAGCTGTGTTAATATGAGAATATGAAGTGAACCGATTTTGTAATATTTCTGCAACCCTGTTGATTTTTTTTGGAAATATTAAAATTGAAATTCTGTAATTATTTGCGCGATAATTAAGCCTCGATAAAGAAAGGATTCAATATGATAAATTGATTTTAAGTGGAATAATTAGGAACAATTAAATATTAATCAATTTGCTGCGAACTTGCAACACGACGTACAAGCGGACACTATAAACTAAAGTCGTTTGATACACAAATGAAATTCCATTAAGAATACCATTAATCAACCGTTAAAAATTAATTTTCAATTACACTCCACTTTTCCCTCTACCCTTCAGAGTAGTCATTGCGAAAGAATGCGATGGATTTAACGTAGTATTATTATAAAATAAGATAAACAAATGTTGTAAATTTCGGGTCGTTTTATAAGTCACGCGTGTAGTACTCCTTGTGAACGTGCAAGGGGAGAAAGAGAGTGCGGGCGCAAACGACGCACATTGTGCAAGAGGTCATAATTCAATATCGATCAAAATAACCATCGCATTATCCTCTCTTTACGATTGCGCACATTGTTGTGCAAATTAAGTGACCCTCCGGGCGGCCAGCGGTACATATAAATTCGACTCTCCTCTCGGCGAGCGAGCGCGCGAGTTACGAAACGAATCGGGAGAAAACCGTAAGGTCCTGTTGAAAAGACACGAAAAAAAATGATTCACTCGAGGGAATTAACTGCGAAAACGAGAATTCTTGTTTCTCTCTTTTTTTTAGCACACAACGGAAATTCCGGACGTTTTGATAGCGATGACCGCGGCTTTACTTTTCCTGTTTAACGAGCACCATCTAAATCATCCGTGTTCTAGTCCATGTTGAATTTAATAGCCGCGTAGGAACATACGAGGACAAACGTAATTCTTAGGAATCAGCACGGGAGATTTAGGTTGGATAGTGAATTTTTTTTCGCCGAGACCATATAGGTTTGATCTTGTGCTTTGGTTGAAATCAAAAGACGAAGACCGATTTTTGATGCCCGCCCGAGTAGCTTGCGTAAGGAGTCATCGCTTCTGTGAAAATTCGTTAAAATATCCTTCTGATAGCTATTTAATTTACGAGATTTAGTTGTAAGTATTTTATGAGCTGAGGGAAACGTCCTTTATAATAAATTTTACGAGACAGTTTTTATTGCCTCGGCAATAAAATTATTTAGAATTATGATGATTGTGTGGTTTTTCAATAATTTATGTACTAATAATGCACGTATGAATGCGATGATTCGATTTTTTGCAAAAGAATGAATGGATTAGTATATTTGTTTTTTTTTCTAATTTTATATAAACGTTACAGGTACTTAATCCCAATATAACTGATTTCGATTTTTTATCCATTGCAACATCAGTAGAAACAAACAGCAAAGCTTGTTAGCGCTAAAGAGTAAAAAACCTACTATTGATAGGTTTGGGTCGTGGTATATCACAACATCGGTCCACGTTCTATGTACTTCCGTTAACGTTGCTTACTCATCATCGTCATCCGCGCTCATATCTATCGCTCAAAACACCACGTTTCCTCAGCCAAACGCTCATTTCTCGTGCGCACGAAAGTACAATAAGGCATACGTGCGTACGCGGAACGGAAACTGAAGTACACGTAGCCCGCTGACCCTGTAGAAGCAAACAAAGTCTCCCTAGAATAGCTGCACACGGTGTAAGCTCATTTCAGCCAGGCAGTTACAGTCATCACTCATTCTCATATCACTATACGCACGTGGGCCGATAGCATCGATGACACACGGAAAAGAGAGAGAGAGATGGCAATTTAAAGTCAGCAATCGATGCTGACTAGCCTTGCTACGAAACAGCCAAAAATGAAAGCAGTAAAAATCCGAGAGAAAGCCCCATAGCTCCCCGTTGCGCGCGAAAATCATCCGATTCCGTTGAGGCGCTATGCGAGCAAGCACAGCAGTTGCTTGCATATACACGTACGTATATATACGCCCACGCTCGTGGAATCGATCGGGCCTCAATACGGGGATGATCGATGCTCGTTTCGCAAGCCGAAGTTACGTGCACACGAGAAAGCCGCCGGCTGCACTCTGACCCTCTCTCGGACGTCCTTGCGCAACCACGACGACGACTTTTCGAAAACGACAAGAGAGCCCTCAAGTGAATCATCGGCGTAACCCTCGTATGTATGGAGCCCCTTGCGAAACTCACGGTTGGACTGTAATTTAAGACAAAGCTATCGCGATTCTGACCTTTTTCCTTTATGCGCGAGCGAGATTCTTTGTTGAGAGAGAGTGAGTTTAAAATCTTTTGCTTGTATTTGACTTCGAAAAAAGGTTTTGAAAAAACTAACACTTTCAAATTTTGATCGAATTTCCGTTGAATGCTTCTTCAAATTTGAATTGTAAGTAAAATCACGGCAATTACAGCGTTTATTAATGGAACATTTTAAAAACAAATATGCTTGACCTTAATTTTATCAAGTTAGTATAAAATTACATTTGGTTACTCGTAGATATGTTAAGTACTTAATCCGTGTCTGCTTTATGCACTTCTCTCTTGTTCTATACTGTTATGTGTACGTAAGAACCGTACTTTTGTTAAGTATACGTACTAAGGTCTAAGTAAAGGTAGATTTTTGCTAAGTACATAGTTGATGGAATTGAGTATGTACTAAAAACTTTACTGATGAAACGTGCAATTGCTACAAAATTTCAGGTCATCAAATAGTTATATTTTTACTCCAATATCTCTGCGTCCTTATTTCATAAAGTATCAAAATTACTTAAAATTAATTTCATTCTGAAAAATATGTTTACACATGAATAGACAATCAATATAACTACAATTACGAGTAATATCGCTAGACTGAATATTGTTATTCGTATAACGCTAAAGTAACTGTTCAAATTTTTTGATTTCCCATTTATATCAAGTGTAAACTTCCTTAATTGCCATGAAAAAAGGCTGGTGGTAACAAAAAAGCTTGAAAAGACTTTACATTCGCTCGTTAAGAAGCTTTTAAAAGCGTTAACAACTTTTGAAAATTTATTATATTGTCAACATCGATAAATTACTCAATTTCACTTTATTAATTACCATCCATTACACGCGCAGCCCAACAATTCCATTTATTTTCTCTCGCTTGCAGAAAAAAGGGAAATAAAAGAAAAATGAACAAGATCAAGCACAATATACATATTACACTCTTAATTGCCATAAAAAAATAAGCAGCGGCGATTTCCTCGTTTACAACTGAAAAAACGTTTCGAGGGCATGTACAACCAAAGCTAGAAAAAGTAAGAGAGAAAGATCAGAAAAAAAGCGATGGGAACGGGCAAAAAAAACAGCAGTAGGTATACACCCATATGTGCTAGTGAGTGGAACCGCAAGGGCCAAGAAGGAGTATCGGAAATAACGTAGACGTACAAGAAAGGAGAGGAAGGCTGTATTAAAAGCCGGCAGCCCGCGTCACCTCTCTCCTCCCCCCCCCCCCTGACCTCGGCTCTCTTTTCCTCCAGACAAATCGCGTATTTACGATCAGCGTCGCACAATGCGCGCCAGGAAGGTTTTTAATCCCTCGTGCCGTCTCGCGAGCGTCTCGGCAACAATTCGCGCCTGCGCCATCACGTGTATGGGCCCCAGAGAGAAGGGCCTTACTTCTCTTGCTCTCTTACTCCCGGCCCTCTCTCTTCCGCGTGTGTACATAAACATGTCAAAGAGCCATTATGCAAATTTTTAAATACGACGCCGGCCCCCATACATCCTACCGGAGCGCGCCAGTTGCGTTGCCAGTCGAGGTGTGAAAAATAAAATTAGCATCGCTTGCTTGTTTCTTTTTTCTCTCTCTCTCTCACTTGCCTGACTTTTTTCTCTCCTTTCAGCTTTTTGCCCCCTCACGCGCACCGATCGTTTTTGGTCCATGTTCGCCACGAGGTTGCGTAAGCGAATTGCAAGTTGTCGTTTGAAGAAAAAGCCGCGAGTAAATATTGAGCAAAAAATATATATAAAAGCCAAAGCTGTCCAACTTACACAGCTGATGTCGTTAACGACAATTTTATCGAGCGTCGTTAATTTAGCCGATTCAAAGCGATTCTTCACGATCGCACTTTCAAAAAATTCCCCTTAAATTCACGACAAGTGCAGAGAGCCGCTTGAATTTGAAAATTAACAGCTCAAAACTATTTTCCAGCCGTAATAATCCTTAAAATATACGAAAAACAAGAGCTGCGTCGAGCGCGTATCCTGGTAGGTATATATAGCGATCGCGAGTCGCGATGGGCCGGCCGTGCACGCGCGAGCACGGCAGTCGCGCCTCGTTGCCCGGCAATATCATTTGCATGGGAGAAACGGCAGTGAGAGGAGGAGAGGGCTCTCTTGGTAAGCGAGCCCAGTATTCCGAGCGTTAAGCTTTTTCTTTAAAGGGCGCAGTTAAGATTTAAGCGAACCCGGCTAATTTAGGCTTAATTAGCCCGAATTTAAAATTATAATAATACTGTTCGACGCGCTGCTTTGTCGCAAATGTGGCTAACTCGAAGGAAATTGATTTTTCAATTTTCAATAATGGCGCTTCTTCTTTGAATTTTTTTAACAATGACGTTGCATTGCAATTTTAAGCTACCTTCATTACAATACGCTAATTCGAATACAACATCAGTCTCAAATCTAATTAAAGGATTACAATTAAAAAAGAGAACAAGGCTATACGACCTATAATCCTTAGTCTCCACCTATACGAGTACCCATAAGCCGCAATTGTCCAGCTGTGATTTAAGCGCAACTCGCACGGCGCAATATTATAATTAGCAGTAAATTGTCTTCGAGCGAATGTGCGGCGGTAAGCCGATTGCCTCGTAGCAACAATAACACTAGCTATGAGAATCATCGACAGAGTCTCAGCGTGTACACCACTTTGGTTTTCCTTTCTACCCATCGGTTAGGGGCTGGTGGTGGGGGTTAGCAAGACGCGTAAATCAGTCGTGGAGCCCCGAGCCGGAAGCGCCGGAATCTTTCTCTCTGGGCGCGAGCGCCAGGCTGATGCATTGCGGGCCGCGCCGATGGGAAAACGATTACGCGCCGACTTAGCGATTTACAGGCTCGTTTTTCCAGGAACACAATGCACTGACGTCACCGCGGAGCCACGAGGACACATAGGCTCGTCGAAGCTCGTTAATTATTCACCGCTTGTGACTCTCTCTCTCTCTTTCTCTGTCTTTTGCCAACAGCGTCGGCCTTCGCTCTTCTTATTCTTCTCCTTTTTTTTCCAACTTCTTTCGCCCGGGCCGATTTAATTATTTTTAACCGCTCGTAGATCATCCTCGCGCGTGATATCCCGAGTACAGGGGAGTCGGCCAAGGTGAGGATCTCTTCTCTCTCTCTCTCGCTCTCCCCTACGATTTGCTAAATTTTTCGGAGAAGAAGCCAATCTACTTTAGTCACGATCACTTTTGGATAATCATCGTTAAGCTCATGGTGATAATGGCAAATTTTCTAAATCGCAACAAGTTCATTGGCGCACGAGAGAAACTGTCGAGTAGTAATACCAGGCTGATAAGTATACTTGGCCTCTCCCCGGTACCCGCAGCATATCCCCGAGAAGACCATGTTAATGCTCGACCTCTGAAATTATCGAGTATGTAGCCCCCCAGGGGTCATAGCGGTTTTTACACGATAAGACAGAAACCCTCTTCCCCCCGCCCCTCGTTCGTAGTGTATCAGGTGCAAAGAGCGTGAGGCTCTGGCTCAGAAAAACCGCGGGCAAAAAAAAGGAGGCGCAAAGTGGGATTGATTTACACGCCGTTAAGAATTTTCGACTTTACCTCATTAAGAGAGTAGTACCGGGCAGGGAAGACCTCTCTCGACTCACACGCGTGCGCAATCGATTTGCCAAGTGATCGATACTGCGCGCGCGCGCGGCTTTGCTGCGCGAGATAAACGATAATTGGATGACCGTCATTTTGGCAAGAGTGAAAGAGAGAGAGAGAGAGAGAGAGAGAGACTGGCGAGGCTTGAAAAAGGCGCAGGTCGTAAGGCTTAATCGAATTCTCGCGGTACGAGATTATTTCGAGGCACGCTGAGATTTTGTGCGCTCTCGTGTACATAGCTGCTGCGCTTGCTCTCTCCCTCCGCTTGGGCGCGTTTTACGCAGGCTCACTGATGAGCGTGTAATAGTTTTTCACTTTCACGATGTAAGAGGCTTTTACATGCGGCGCGAAAAGCACGAATGAATGAAACTGTAATTACAACCGAAACTTTTTATTTCGTCCCCTATGTTTCTCGATATTTCCCGTTGGCGCGTGTAAGCTTGTGTCCGCGTCTCTCTCTCTCTCTCTCTCTCTCTCTCTCTCGTGATTGGCGTGTATCATACTTTGTTTTTTTTTCGCTTTCAGTTTGTACACGACGCCTACGCCGACGACGTTTGATCGCTATCGGAAAATTGTATTGTTCGAAGCGCCCGTTTACGTAGGAGTGTGTCTGTAAACATTTCACATTTTTTCTCTCTCCGTGCCGCAAAGCGTTTAAAAACCAAGCGGCCGAAGTAATTATCTTACGCAAGTGTACGGAAAAACGCCTGGTACGAATGGCTTTTTCACGTTACGCGCAAGTAGATAAATGCCAGATCCGATCAGATCGCAATGCTTATTAGAACTTCGATAATAAAAGCATCGCACGAGCGTAAACACCTGAATTCTTTTATCATAAGATCATCGTTTATCCCTCGCCGCTTGAAATCTACACGGTACGATGAAAAAAAAAAAAAGAACAAAGGTTTAGACACTTTGCTCGCTTATGAAACGAGCCAGCGACAGCGGCATTTCCTTCAAGGCTCGGAAAATGCGTTGGTCGAAGAGCCTCGGGCATCGCTCTCTTTCTCTCTCCCTCGTCATCATCTCGGCGTCTCTCTTAGCCGTCGTCAAGCCGGCGATACGGCCTTCGGCAGCGTACGCCCTGTGGGCCCGGTGTGGCTCGAAAGGAGCGGGCCTCTCTCTTGCGCGCGGAAATGAAGCGGTTGATATATCTGCACGGAGCTCATAACTCACTCGGTACTTGCATATGTGCGCCCGTTCGCGCGAGTAATGCTCCTTCCCCTCTCTCGAAAGAGAGAGAGCAAGAGAGGTGAGAAGCGGACGTACTAAGAGGAAAGGGGGGGAAGGCTGCAGGCCGGAATGAATCGCCGTTTTATTGTACGCGAATAGGGCGAATCTCTCTCCCTCCCGCGTGTACGCGTCTTTTCTCGCGCGTGGGGCCGTTTTGTTAATTTTCGGCCTTTTATTTATGCTAAGTGCCGCCACACACACGGTAGACAGTCCGCGCGTATAAGTACGTTATTTATGGGTATGTAGGATCGCTGCCTTTTCACTCGATTGCAAAGAGCGGGAGACAGTCTAGTGCTGCTGCTGCTGTGGATTACGCCTCTGCTGCACAATTTATTCTCCACAGCGCGACCGGCTTTATAATTGCTGCTAATTGTGAAATATCGTATGGGCACTGGGGCTATCTCTCTGCGGGTATTCGCGTGTGCGTCGCTCGCACTTTTCTGGAATTAGCTGGATTTTTGTGCGAACGAGTGATTTGATGGACAGGTATTGTTCGAGCTTGTCGAGTTATCCGTAATTTTTGCTCGAGTAAGATGTCGGAAAATGTATCGCGGGTGGGTGCTTTTGTGGGTACATTTCTCGGAGAAAAGGACAGCTGTTGGGTAGTGGCACATTTGCCAAACGATAAACTCGTTAATCTCCATAGGGAATAAATTTTGAGCAAATAATGCAACAATGTTTTTGAGCTACGATTACCAGCGAGTGCACCGGAAAGCGTTTAACAACTCGGAGAATGATGTCATTATGCTTTATTCCAATGTAAACTACGAGCACAGATGGTTTATAGATATAAGGCGAAAGCCGCGATGCTTTATAAATTTTATTCGCGCGTTTATTTTAAAATATGGCGCAGCTTTACTATCGCCGTTTTGCATACAATTGACGAATGTTATGATTCAGGCGTTTAAAATACCAGAGCGTACCGTTCTATAGGCCATCTACTATACGACGTAAGAGCTGGCGTGGCTCAGTGGCTAGCGTGCTTGCCTCAGAACTACGTCGGCTCAAGGGGTCGTGGGTTCGATCCCCGGTGGCGGAAAAATTTTTCG
>JAPYYQ010002314.1:0-24061 GCA_030522585.1 Anagyrus pseudococci
TATCTTCAACATTTTGGATTGGAAAAAATTCTGATTTAATTCATTATTTTGGACAGGGACACAAAATTTAAAAGTTCCAGAGATTTGCTCATATATGCCAAGAGAGGATAAAACCGTTTTTTTTTTTCTTTACGATTTTCGTCTTATACAGGCTGCGAGTGAACTCCGTAAAGGCAGGAGTCTTGTGGAAGTTGCGAGAAACAATCAAGAGCCGCGCGCGGATCGCCGAGTGTGCAATTAACGATTTTACTTGGGCATTAGACGGGGACGGCTGAGGATTTAGAGAAAAGAGAAAGAGAGCTGGGCAGAAGCAAATCTTCAGAGAGAAAGAGAGAGAGAGAGAGAGAGAGAGAGAGAGAGAGAGAGAGAGAGAGCGGCGCGCGGCGCGAGAAGAGCCTCCTCGGAGCGTCGGTCTCATTAAGACAATGAGAGGCCTGGGCCGGAGAAGCAGCCATTCCTCTTTCTCTCCTGACTATACCTCTCTTTCTCTCTCTCTCTCTCTCTCTCTCTCTCTTTCTCTCAACAAAACGTCAACACAAAAAGGTACGGACTTCCCGCTGAGCGCGTGGCGCCGTGTACACCCGGGAGAAAGTATAGATATACGCCAAAGCGATTTATCCTCGGGTTTTATACCCGATGCCCCCTTACACACCCCTATGCGGCTCTTACGAAGCCGATGCTTGTATTTTTTTTTTTTTGAACTTCTTTCTAACGGCGAGGCTGTCGTAGAGGGTCGCCCGGGGTTAATAGATATTTCGTTGATTTTTCTTATGAAAAGATTCAGTGGAGGTCGACTACTAGATGCAACGGGTGGATATACAGATTTTTCGTTGGCTACAGCGCGCGCACAGACACTGCGTCGCACGTTAAATTGTAACTCCATTTCATTAGCTAACGAAGCGGTGTAGGCGTATCGCTAAATCGAAGAAAATTAAACGATCGGAGGGGCTAGTCTAATGAAAAAAAAACGAGCACACGGGTTAACCATTTGACATGGGCTTTCCCCTTAACCGAACAATCCGTAAGTCTGCAAAGAATCGAACGAGAGAGAGAGAGAGAGAGAGAGAGAGAGAGAGAGAGAGAGAGAGGAGGGGTGAGGATAGCAGGGTAGTATGGAGGTTCATTAAAATTACTTAGCTCAAGGGGGGCCTAGGCGTTATCGCTCCACTCTAAGCCCATTTCCCTCGAAAACCCCGAAAACGTGACGCGATAATCTCTAAAGCTCTCCCGGGTGCAGAGAGCTTTTTTCGCCCCACATCATCCGATCCGCTCAGCAGATCTCTCGACATTTCACGTCATTAACTTTTCAATTTCGCCGGGCCTCGGGCCCAATTCATCGTGCCCCGGCCCCTAAGCGTAATAGCCCCGCGAGATTTAGCCTCGGAGGGCCCCCAGCCCCTCTCAGCTCTTTTTCTCTGTCTCCAACGTGATTTCCTCGTCGCGATTGTTCTCCCATGATTTTTCTACTTCTCAATGTAAGCTCCTTATCGAGCTTTGACTTTTGTTTATCGTTATTTGAAAAAAAACACACACAAATTGTTTTTCCTTTCTTCGTTAACCACGTTGGTTTACACACCGATCATAGAGACCGAGTTAGCCCGTGGATAAGAATAAACGGAATAAAGCCCGAGCTAACCTGACGTTTCCATCAGAGCGAGAGCACAGGGCGCAAAGAGTCGGTCTCCCTCCTCCGCCGTTCAATTATCAATTTGCCAAGCAAAGAGACGTTAACGAGCGCTCCGATCGCATATTTAATACAGCCGTATCAATCAGCCGCCAGAAAAATAAAAACAGACGCGAGATCTTTCGAATAGCCGGGGCGCCGGCCGGGGCAAGACTACGCGCTCGCTATTATTTCCCTCCGTCATTTTAATCGGCAAGAGAGAGAGAGACACACACAGAGGCGGCATTAATACACGAGGCTCGCGCAATTAGAGCGCTATTTATGCGACAGTAGAAACAGCCGAGTACGGCTAGACAAGCAAGCGGAGGGACAGACCAGAGGCACACAGACACACAGACACAGACTCTAATTTTCCAATAGGTCGGCTTGTGCGGCCGTTTAGCAGCCGAACGTTCTCCGAATCGCTCGGGTTTCTCGGAACTTTCCCACCTTGTTTAGAGAATAATCGGGCTTATCGATAGCGCCCGAGCCCCGGTCTGTACTTGCGTACACGTATACGCGGACTTTCTAGCGGCTGCCTATAGGCCGGGAGAGGGAGAGAGAGAGAAACGCTTGGCTATCGGTTGCGCAAGTCTACAATACTCGACTGCCAACGCTGTAGATATATACGCAAATATCGAGCGATCCACGTTTTGCGCATCGGATGATTATGTGTAACAAGAGCAGATGCTCTGAAAGATTTCGTAGGACGAACTTGCACGCGCTGAATTTACGGGTTGCGCGCTTGTTTATCGGCGGCGAAGCGCCGTAAAGGGAAAGACGAGGGAAGGGATAATTAGAGCGATAAAGATGATGCGCGGGGGGGCAGGTATATGTATAATCGACTCCGTCTGAATGTCTGCCGGGGAGTAAAGGCGCGTAAACAAGGCACGAAATTAAACGGCAATAAGCGTACGTAGCGTATAAGTTGCGAAATCAAACGGTCGAGGAGGGAGGGAGGAGGGTTGGAAAACCTACCGCTTGCCCCGGCGCCAGATTGTGCGCGCGCGAGAGGGAGAGAGAGAGAATAAGCGGCCGGAGAAATAAATGGAACTATTTACACACTCGCGCGCACACGCAGATTGCGCGCGCGTGTACTTACGTATAGGCGAAACCGCGCGCGGCGCCCGATTTAACGAGGCGTAAAACAAAAGGGCGTGTGTAATAGCTAAAGAGCGGATAATGCGAGATTGCGAAAAAAAAAAGAACAACGCGGCAGGAGAAAAAAAAGAGGCGGATGGGGTGGAGGTAGAGAGCCTCTCTTGGCTCGCAGCGCGGGGGGGAATATGGGGGGAGGAGAAGAGAAAGGAGGAGAGAGGAGAGGCGGAGAGTGATAAATAACAGAAAAACGATCGTAGCGAACGAAAGTGATAGCGATCGAAATGGGTAATTAGAAAAATAATGAAGATGTAGGGTAATGACGGCGAAAAAACGTGGGGAGGTCAGAAGCAGAGAGAGAGCTTGGATGGGGGAGAGACTTTGCTTTTTTTTCTCATATCGTCCACCCTGTACACATTTACTCTTTTTTCCTGACCTCCTCGCTGCTGCTGCTGCTCCGTTGTACTCGATCCACCCGGTTTCTTCCTCTCTCGCTCTTTCTTTTCCTATCCTTTTTTTTCGACGTTTTAATGATAGGGAGGAAAAATAATAGCTTTTAGCGAGAGCAAGAAGGGTAATTATAAGCGGGAATTATTGCCAATACGTATCTTGATAGCGAGACTCTACCTATATCTCTCCCTCTCCTCCCTCTTTTCTGCTCTAAGCGTGAGATGAAAATTCTATTGAAAAGCCCGGGACTGTCTAAAGTGTAGTTTTTAATGGCCGTTCGTGGATCTTTTAACAATCTTATGTAATTTTATGTGCCTCTTTTTTCTCTCTCTCCCTTCCGTCTAGAGCCGAGGGTAATCTCTTGTAAAACCCGACAATGTTCATACCTGTAATTTATGTTGAGAAAATGTGTGCGCTGAAAAAATGGCCTTTGAAACATTTTTCAAGCTCACTCTAAGCTCGAGCTGAATTAAATAAAACTGAAATAATAATAATGTGTATAAAAATTGAAAAGGAACAAATTGCAATTTACTCCGAGATGAAAAATTTATTCTGTTAAGCAGAACGAGAGAGAGAGAGAGCGTGTGTA
The DNA here is from genome assembly GCA_030522585.1 of Anagyrus pseudococci. Taxonomy (NCBI): domain Eukaryota; kingdom Metazoa; phylum Arthropoda; class Insecta; order Hymenoptera; family Encyrtidae; genus Anagyrus; species Anagyrus pseudococci. The sequence goes on from JAPYYQ010002314.1 coordinate 3,801, forward strand.
TACACGATATAAAAACGCGAGCAATTAAAATATTTGTAAAAAAAAACATACAAGATAATTGCACACTTATCTTTTTCGACTGGTATAATTAAGGTTTTTAATTGTCACAAACGTTGGGCGTTTATTTGATGTTAAAAGCGCGCGTAAGACGACGCTATGGAGATCGTTAAGTTATGAGTCACGCGAGTAAATTATCATGGGCTTGACGAAAACTCGAGGGAACAAGCGATAAATCATCCGAATTTCCACCGATACATGTATATATATATCCTCGCTGATTTATTTACACGACAGATTTTCATTAAAACATTTAATCGTCCATCGCCATATTTATTACACATTACATCTCAATTAAAAAAAAGAGAGAGAGAGAGAGAAAGAAAAACGATCGCCTTGATCGGTCTTAACGTAACGTTGCCCACATCGCAACGTTGATTTATACCTGTCTCGCCTATTATTTATCCAATCTCGGCGAGTTTAATGAATTTGTGGCGCGTTAATGCTCTCTCTCCCTCTCGTGTATAGGCTCGCCCTCGTAAGCAACGCTGTACACATACGCACGAGCGCGCAAAATCGAAATTAATGATAGCGCACCAAAGACAAAAACAAGAGAGAGAGAGTGAGAGAGAGAGAGAGAGAGAGAGACGCGGAGATCGGCAACGGGGATAAGGAAAGACGATCGGAGAAGAGGAAAAATAAGAAAGAATTTCGGAGGAAAACGCACGGCGAGGAGGAGCAAGCGGAGGGTAGGGGGAGAGGGGGTAATGAGGCAGTTGCGATAAATTAAAATCGAGGCGAGGTCGGAGAGAGAGAACGAGAGAGAGGGAGCGGACTGGTGGGCGCGCACTTGTCGACGTTCGCCAATTTTCGAAAGGCGAGCAGCGAGAGAGAGAGAGAGAGAGTCTGTGTGTGTGTGTGCACGCGGCAAAAGTATCCGCGCCGGCCCCCGTAGAGGTCGATGATTCGCCTCGCGGCGAAAAATACCTCGCGCCGGTGAATAAACTCCGGGCGAGCGCGTCCTTCGCGCCCGAGATCTCTCTCTCTCCCGCCCCAAAGTTCATTTATCTCCGAAACGGCTTTTTCCTTCACGCGTCCCATACACAACACGTGTATACCTGTTTTCTTTTTTTGTGCGTTTGATTTTTATTTCCGTGTTTATGGCGATTATGCGGCAGATCGAGAGCGAGCGAGATAATTGGCTTTGTGTCGCGGCCGGTCAAAAAAAAAAAAAAAAATTTAGATATCCCTTCCTCCTTTCATATTTTTGCCGGGAAATAGAGATCTGCTGGAATTGTCGTTTGAATTTCGGCATGTGTGATCTTGTTCAAAATTGTTATCGAGATTTCGAAAGCTTGAAAAACGTATCCGATATGAATTTAGATCAACGGTGTTGTCAAAAAAGTTTGGAACATTGTTTGATTTGCGAACACTCGTAAATTACGTTCTTATAATCGGGCCTGCTTTATATATCATGTAAATCATAAATTCTTAAGGCTGCGAATGGCAGCGATTGGATTCTCTGATTAATCGCCGCTGCAAGGTCGTTCGTTTTCGAAGCCTTCGCTATGATAGACGTTTTTCAAGAGCTATATATATAAAAATCACGCGCCCGAGATCGATATAAACCGGCAACATAAATCTGCGCGAATCAACCATTTCGTATGGTCTCGTTCACTTTCTGATTTCCATTTTTTTTTCCTTCCGTCCAAGACAATGGGCTCCGCTCAAATTCGCCCTGTGCCACACATAAGCGTTTCCCGAGTTGAAACAGTTTCAAAACCAACTGCAAATAACGTTCCGTTTTTACTCCTTAAGCAATAACGAGAAACAAAAACGGCAAGTGCTTCGCACCAACGTATCCCGTTTTGTGGATGCATATAAAAGCCCCAAATTTCCAGCAGCTGCAGGCGCACAAAGGACAAGCCCTCCCCCTCCGTCATCCAATCATAATTCGCTCGTCAATCCTACACGGCGATGCTTCGCGTCGTTAACCAGTCGTTTAAAAAAAAGAAGCGTATACAGGGGGGTAGGAGAACGCAGGGGATGAGGGACTCGGCTGGCCTGGCGCACATAAGCGGAGAGTTTGGCGCGCAAAATTTACAGCCACCATTACAGCAAGAGAGAAAGAGAGGGAGAGAGAGCCGCGAGCGACTGACATTCTTTGTTCCTCCGGCCGGTGGGCCGACGCGACGGATCGTTCGGGGCCAGCTCTGGACTCTCGCTCTCGTCCTGTACGTCTGTGTGTGTATAGCGCGCAAGGAGAAAAGGGACAGTGCGCAAAAGAAGCTCTGTCCCTGCGACGTTATATGCCGGGCGTCCTCTCTGTCCAGCTTCTTATCATTATATGCAAATCGCATGATCCCTCTCTCTCTCGCTCTCTTTATCCCTCTGAGCCCTAGAGCCCTCGGATTGTACGTTGACCGCGCTTACGCCCGCCGAGTTGAATTTTGTTCGGGGCTTTTGTTTACGCCGCTGAGATTGTTTTATATAACTCAGCCGACGAAAGGCGACTATATCGCTAGCCAGAAAAGAGAGAGAGAGAGGGCCGTAAGGAGACGAAGAGGCGAAACCTTGAGCGTACGTTCGATTTGGAGTAGCCGATTGATTCTCTCCGGTGCCTTTCGCCCTTTTGTTCCTCGCGCAGGAATTTTTAGAAGGCTTTTATGACGTGCGGCTGCCCGCTTGGGTGTATTGAGAGAATAAAATTGAGACGATATTTTTTTTTTATCTGCTCGGTTTTGTTGTTGTCGTCGTTGTAATAAGGGGGGTATTTTTCATATACCCGGCGCGCGGATATTCGATTGGGAATACGTTGGACTTTCTCTATATGGAGCAATCGTTACCTTGAGAGGGTACTTATGTACGTTGGGTATAAGTGTGCGTGCGCGCAAGCGTGTATGCGGGCGGGAAGAAACGAACGGTCAGGAGTCATCGGCTTTTATGAGGGCCAAGATCATGGGAATATCGAACTCGCATTCGACCACCGCACACGCACGTAATTAAGGTTTCTTGAAAAAAAATGACAAGCGAAGGTAGTTCTTTTAACAAATTTTCAATTTGACTTTGTTTGTTTTTATATTTTACCTTTATTTTCCGTGCGATCGTTAAATATTTATTTTGTTAATTGACGTTGCAATTTTAATTTAAAAAAAAAACCCAAGGCTCTTGTGTTGCATCAAAATTGTATTCCTAATTTTACCCGAAAACTCAAGAGAGAAAGCCGTAGGATTCGTCAACGAACACATTCGGCCCAAGCTTTCGCAACAAACCGAAAATATAACCAAGCCCCTCTCCATTAGACAACCGATCGCGCGCGCCCGATGCATACCCAATTTCGCCGACGCAATCCTTCAATACACCTCCTCCAACTTAAACTCTCTCTCTCTACGTAATCGCAATTTTCTCGGCAGACGTACCTATAAAAATCCTCCCACGCGGTAAGCTGCATTTAACGCGAGCATACCGATCACGCTCGAGTCTCATAAACAGCGACTATGTATCTTGGAAATTCTGCCTGAAAATCGCGCGATAGTTGGGCAAAGCGTACCATAATGTGTTGGAGATGGAGCAAACGAAAAATCAGGCGAAATAGCGTCTTGCGCACAGGCTTCGTGCGCGCCTGTATTATAACAGGAGATCGACGCGAGAAGCTCCGAAGGCGAGGCCTGGAAAAAACGAAAGAGAAAGAATAAGAGAAAGAAAGAGAGTGCCGGCGCCGCCGAGGGGACGAAGGCCGAGAGAAAAAGAGAAAGAGAGGGAGGGAGAGAAAGAGTAGAGTCTCTCTCTCTCTCGCGTGCGCCTCTTAACCTCTAACGAACGCTTGGCGTCATAAGATAACCGTAAAGATTGCGGAGTCGCGTTGAGTTTATACTAATTGCCTAGGGGGCTGTGTTGCCGCGCGCCACGCTTATACCCTCCTACTTCTCCCTCTGTCTTTTCTCTCTCTCGCAGCCACCGAGTCGCGCTTTTAATGAAGTTGTAATTAGCGGCCTCCGTGTGCCGGAGACTCTTGCGCGCCTCTATATACGCCCGCGCTCCTCCCGATTTAATTATCAGCCGAGAACGTTTCCCTCTCTCTCTCTCTCTCTCTCGATTCCGTAAATTCTCTTTAACGCGCTCCAAGAGCGAAAGGGATATTTTAACGGCCTTGTGCGTGTTTGTCTGCGTACGTTATACGCTTTCGTTTGCTCTCGGGGCAGATTTCGAGAATGATAAGCCTCTCTCTCTCTGTACCGGTGGGCCGTGGCTCTTGGACCACTGGCAAAGGATGTTGTATTTACGCGGTCGATTGGATATAGATAGAATTTTTAGGGACTTTTAAGAAAAATCAGCGGCTTCCAGAGGAAGCGCCTTATATCCATACCGATTCGTTACCGATTTCCCTCGAGCGTATTACGTATACGCGAGAAACGTTTTTCCATTCAACCCGGCGCCCGAGCTTTTACACACGTCCATGTAATGTATATGTTTGCATAAGAAACTTATTACGCTTTATTTGCCACCTTTTCCTTTCCATCCGCCTCTTGCTTCTTTTACGCCGAACGTAAGAATAACAACGCCGCACAGCGAAACGAGTAAAGAGAGAACGAAACGAGAAAAAAAAGGAGGATATATCCGAAAGCATGAGAAATCAACTGGCGTAACAGAAAACGTATCAGCAAGAGCGAGCCGCGTCTGTGCTCCGCCAGTGTGTGTATAAATGTATACATCGAGAACGCGCGAGCACGGGCAAGCGCTTATAACAGGGCCGTAAGAAAAGGTAAAAGCCCCGTAAAACATAAAGATTTAATTGGCCACACGCAGATAAGGAGGCGAAATGAAACGATTCGGCTGGAAAGAAAAGCAAAATGGATCGAGGAAAAAAAAATAGGATCCGCTCTCGATACCGATAATTCTCAGGCCTCCGTACGCGCGCGAGCGCTTATATACGTGTCCAGCGCGAAATGACTAACTTAAAGCCTCTCTCGCGATCATTAGAATCTCGTAAGAGAGGGGAGGGGGGGGCGGGGGTTGCTGCCGAGCGATAAGTAATTTTCGCTGGTATCTCGTTAGTCGGCAAGCGGCATTTATATAGGTGAGCGCGATTTCGCGGGAGATCAGCCTGCGCTCGAGGAAAATATATATATTATAAGAGCGCAGCGTGTGTGTCTAGCCGAGCGCGTTGAATGAAAGGCGGCAAGGCCGAGGACGCGAGAGAGCGCGCGCGCTCCGCTTTGGATATTTCGCCCGCGCTCCCATTCATAGAGCCTGCCGCCCCCCCTCCGTCTCGAGTGTTCCATGGCTGTGTGTATACCGTGTGCAAAAGTAGCGCGTCGACGCCGCACGCCGCTCTCTGTGCGTGTATACGATGTGTACCACCGCGAAATCGGGCGCCGTTAAACTGCGTCGCATTAGAGGGGGGTGGGGGATAAGACGGAAAAATCGAGCGGAGGATGAAACGAAAGTATACACAGGCACGGCTTTGCTCTGTCTCTTTGGGATTTTAACGCGATTGGGGGGGGGGGGGTTTACGTGTCTCTGCGGCTGCGATTTCGTTGAGGCGCGCGGCTATGTTTACGACGAGGCGCGCGTCTGTCTGTGGATATGGGGAACCGTTAGCGAAATTTCCCCGAGTTTTTCAATCAAGCCGGTATGTGGATTCAAGCTGGATAAATTAGCGAGCGCGGAATTGAATATGTTGACGCTCGGGGTTGAAAAGGGTATTATAAATCTCGGCGCGGGATATATGTATGTGCGCTATGAGCGCGCGCGTCTAATTAAAAGTTTCGAGGCGCAGTCTTTATTTATCGCGAGAGGGGGAGGGAGGTTTTATATGGGATTCCGCTACGCCTAGGATGATGGAGTGCGAGTTTCAGTGTTTTTGATATTATTAAAGTAATAAATTGATTTTTATCGCGGCGCATTAGGCTCGTTTAGAAATGAAAAAAAAAAGGAAGCGAGGTACACGAGCGCGAATCAATCACTCGCCGATTGTAATGGCAGGCTGTACAGCTGTTTTCTGTTGCTTTTAATTTCCATGAATATTTATACGCACACACAAATGTATAGTCCCCCCTCTCTCTCTCTCTCTCTCTATCTATCTCTCTCGGGGGCCATTACAACTAAATTAAAATAATTATTTCAGCTATCAATCACGCGTGGCAAAAAAGCGCACGGGAAAAACATTTAATAATCCGTTGCAAAATGATGTAATTAAAAGTCGGATTATTACATTTATATATGTGCGTTACTTTACAACCTATTCCAATAATCGCAGAGCGGAAGAGAAATAGCGTAGAAAAAGAAAACGGTTAAATAACGTAATTAAAGACGAAACTAAAAAAAAACGAAAATTCACCAGAAATTACAAAGTAAACGGCCTGTGTATCAAAGTCGAACATTTACAGACAAACTGTGCGCTTATAAACACGACATTAGCGTAATCAAGAAGCCGCGGGTGCGTACAAATTCGGGTTACACGCGCTCCCGATTCTCCCCCCCTCTCCGATAAAAATGCAAACGAGTAGCCCCACCCACTTAACTCGTCTTTTTCCTAATTACATCGTCGCAGGAGAGAGAGAGAGAGAGAGTTTGATTCGGTTTAATAAACAAGCTGGATCGAGAGCATACACACCGGCGCCGCTTCTAGCCCGCGTTTCTGACGCGGCAAGCAACAGAGGAGGCGAGCATTAAGTAATTGGATTGGAACGCTAAAACCGTGTCTGCTGCTGCGCTCGGCCGCATCGTACATAAGGCGCATCGCACGCGAGCGTACGAGCGATGACGCGGATTCTTTCTTTTTTTTTCTTTTTTCCAGCCAACCGATGTATTATAAGCTCTATTTCCCTTTCCAGTCGTTCGCTCGTGTGTGTCTATGGCCTCCCCTCACTCTGCCTCTCCACAATTAACCGGTATACGCTTCTGTACGTCTTTTCCGATCTTTTTCTATATTGTTTTTCTTTTCCTTCGTATTCAATGAAAAATCGGTAAATTCGACTGGTATCGTAAAAGGTTTGGGAAAATAGAAAAAAGAAAAAGAAACGCTTTAGCTATTGGCTCAATAAAACAGATTCGCGCTAGGCGCGCTATTAACCGCGGAAATAAATTCTAATTACGGCGGAAGGGGGTGGGGGGAGAAGCTCATTCAACTCCCGCTATGTACGCGTATTCCGCGCTGCCGTTCGCCGTTTGCCGCGGCTTGCCTTGCGTCCGACATCCTTAGCTCTTCAATTATTGTTTACGATTCGAACGCATCGGCCACCGTCGCCAATAGACACTTTGGACGAATCGCGGAAACTTACTTAGTTCAAAGAGAGAGAGAGAGCTGACATTCCCGCGGAGAGTCTAGAGGACTGTCGCTGCAAAAAAAACCAGCTGACCTACATGGCTACTCTCTTCTTTGCTTTTCTCCAAGTCTATAACAGATGCGTGTGCGCGTGTGCGTATACCGTTATAGGCTTGCCGAGCGCGCGCGCGCGCGCGGAAAAAAAGAAGGAGGAAGGTAAAAGTGCGCGCCGCGCGCGCGAGAGAGAGCGAGGATATAGCGGAATAAGAAGAGGGAACGGAAGGAAGGAGAGTCGCGCTTGTGTATGTCTGTGCGGGCAGCGGGCCAGCTTGGTTTATCAGCCACACCGGAGAGTCAGGGGATTTTATAAATGCTCTTACACGCGCACGCACAGCTCGTTATGCAAGAATCGAGACTAATTCACGGTGCTGCTGTTGGGTAATACGAAGGCCCAGGTTGCACCGGCCCGCTCGATAACTCTTATAACCGTCGATTTCTTGATATTTTCCTTTTTCTCCCCTCCCTTTTTTGCCACTTGTGTATAAATCCCCCGCTGATACGTACTCGCCACCAGAAAATCCGACAGGGGCGAGAGAATACGGCAAATAGAGTTACATAAAATGTATATATCAGTCGTTAATCGACCCCCCCTCTCTCTGCCCGATAATATCTCTTTCTTCTGTTTATCAGTTTCTCTATCTACGAGCTGCCAAACTGCCTAATGTTCGCATTAAGATAAAAGGGAAACTTCAAAATCGCTACAGGCTAACCGATATATACCCACCACCGCCTCTCCTACGTAATACTCGGCAAAAGCACACGGATGATCGAGGGGTGAAAAAAATAGAAATGAAAAAGATGGGAATTTATCGATTCGCGCGTTACGACTGTGTTATACGGGGGGAGAGAGAGGTCGGTTAAGAAAGTCGAAATTCGCGCGAAATAAAACGGGCCTCGGAAAGCGAGGCGATATGTAGGTAAAACGAGCGAACGCACAAAACGACCTCTCCGACTAACCGTCGCCCCCCCCTCCCCTCAACCCCTCCTCTACGTCCTTGAGCCTTCAATCTCTCGCGCGGACGTGCTGCCGGGCACGTATATATATATATATTTTCACCTTCTCTCGAAAGCAGCCACTAAAGTCTGCCTTTTTCCTCCTCCTCCTCCTTCTTTTCCTCCTTTTATTCTCTCAACTTGCGGTTCTCTCGACTGGCACACTCCGTTAATGAGAATTTGACTTTTTTTCTTTTGCTCCCTCCCTCTTTATTTATTTATTTTTTTTATTTTTTAATAAGCTCTCCCTCTCGCTACTTATTATCGTGACAAACGTCATCAGAGAGGCCGGTGCGGGCGCCTCTCCTTTTTGGAAAGCTGCAGCAGAGAGATTATTGCCCGTACGGGCGCGCGTCGAAATGGCAATTTGCTTGATTGCACAATTGACAATCGACGGATATATAAAAAACAAAGTCAAGCACCAGCGCCAGCGCGGATTCGCGAATAAAGTCGTGCGCGCGCGCTACTTTCGCATTGTTTATTCACCTCCCCCTCCCCTCAACACCACACCAACATCAAATTACTCGAGGTCGAAAATAACGTTATGTACCAGCGAAATCCGTTGAAGCAACGTAAACGACAGTTTCTCCATCAAAGGACGGCCAATGACAATCGTACAGCCCTCCCCTCTACCCCAAACGCAATACAGTGCACCGTATCACGTGTATATACGTATAGCAAAATGACAAAAGTAATCCGGCAAAAAAAAGTACACCCATTCGAAATCGAGGTCTCTCTCTCTCTACCGAGAGACGCTTCTGCGCAGTACAAAAGATAAACCAGAGCTCAACAAAGGCTCCAAGGGGGCTATGAGGTAAAAGGGCTCGGCTGGAAAAGAAAGAGCGGGAGAAAAAAAATAAACCGCAAACGCGTTTAACGACGCTCATACGTTCTCCAAAGCCACAAAAAGAAACAAGCCAGCATAAGAAAGGTGGAGGGAGAAAGAGAATCGTCAGTTATCGATAGCCGCATCGAAGGAGGCGCGAGAGAGAGAGAGAGAGAAAGAGAGCGCACTGGGGCCGTCCTCGAAGGCTTATCGAGAAAGGGAGAGGCCTCGGAGGGCTTCCCCTCCCTTCTACCGTGGGCGCGATAGCCAGGCAACTTTATTAGCCTCCGAGACATAACGCGCGCCGGTCGGACGTGGCCCTCTTTAGCGTATTCCACACTTCCTCGAAGTGCGCTGCGCGGGCCTCTCTGCAGCGAGCAAGTAGAAAAGGACGAGGAGTGGTCAGACTAGTCGGAGCGATCGAGCCTTACCCGATGGGGACTATGCACATGTTCGACAGTATAGGGATTTGAGAAATTTTGACATTCGCCTGGAATAATTCGGCGTTCGAGATCGAGGGACAATTCGATCGGACTTGTGCAAGCCTGAGAATTGACGGGGCTATACATACGAATGGAGATAGAGTTATACATTGGTATTTACGTAAGCGGCAGCTTCGCCGGGGCAACGGTTAATCAGCTCGCGAACGAGAGGAGATAATTATTCTATAGCGCGGCATCCTCGTGCGCGCTAATGCTGACGATGATTGTACATACCGTTTTTCCCGGGGATAATAAAATATTTATGAAATATAATTGAAACGCCGGAAAACTCTTAACAGTGATATCATCGCATTGTGTATCGCCCTGTAATCGCCCGTGCGTTATTATTTAAATGGCTTTTTACCATTTTTTTTATCTCTCTTCTTCTTCTTTTTATCACGCAATTAGGAAAATTTGAATTTTCATTGCGTAATATGAAAAAAAACACAATTTATTGCGTCTTCGGTTAAAGAGGATTTAAATACCGTATGGAATAGTTTAATTCGACGATTTTTTCACATACGCCTGTGTACGAGACACAAATCCATTGCTGCCAGTAGCACACTTGCATTTTCATTATTATACGAGAAGGGCATCGAGAGAAAGAAAATCACTTTGGCAGTCATGGGCTATTAGCATAAAGTTGAAAAATTCATCGAGAAAGAAAGAAAGGGAGAGAGAGTGAAGGAGTGAGGGGGTGGGAGATGCGCAGGGGGGGGTTAACGGTTCGTAGAAAAACAATCGATAGCATTCGACGTGTTCGTAAATGAAAGATGAAGATGAAGATAAGAATGAGAGAAAGGGAAAAGAGGAGCGAGAGGAACGAAGAGAAGGCGCAGAGGATAGAGAGAAAGAAAGAGAGAGAGAGAGAGAGAGAGAGAGAAAGATAAGAAGGGAAAAGAGAAGTGCAAGAGGATTTCATTTGAATAGAATAGGCCGATGGTGATTTATGAATCGCGCCAAGAAGAGAAAGAGAGTCGCGCGCGTGACCATTTTCCCACTTTTTCTCCGCGTCACTTCTCTATTTCCCCCCCCCCTCCCCCCACCACCACTCTTCCGCGTATTTTTCACACTTGGCTGGACATACCGGCAGACCTGCGATGTCCGAACCCAAAGTTCGCGTGTACACGCCAAAAATGGCAGCCCCACGATCCGCGATTATTTAAACGAAATTTCGCTTTTACGCTTTCACCAACGTCCGACCCTCCGCAATGCGCGTCCTTTATTTCGCATTTTTAAACTCGCGCGCGTCTTACTCTCCGGCCTCCTGTGTATATACACTCGGCCGACATCGACAATGGCAAAATATGCTCGGAACGCCGCTGCGCGCACACACGCACTCGCCACGGGCCCCGCAAGAAAATCCCGATCGAAAGCACAGTACCCTGTGTTCTCATATTCCCCCACCTCCTGCTCCCCTTTCTGCTGTTTAACCCTTTGCCCTACTGAGAAAAAAAGGGCTTTCGATCGAGAGCGCGCAACATCGTATGTGCAAAGAGTTGCATTGCATATATCGAAGAACCGGGGACACAAGCGGGGGTGGGGGTGGGGGGGAGTACGGTGTATATACAGCCTGGGAATGCCGCGGCGCACATTAGACGCTCTTTCTCTCCTCTTCTCTTTCTCTCTCTCTTGGAGGGCTCAAAAAACAAGAAGGGAGAGAAGAGACAGAGGGCAAAACGAAATCGCGAGTAAGCCTCATAAAGAGCGAACCAATACTGCCAACTGACACAGGGCCGAGGGGGGGGGGGGGGGGGACAAGAGCCGGAAAAGAAAAAGAGAGGGAGAGAGAGGGATTCGCATTGCGCATATCTAAGCCAAAGGGGGTATATAAGCGAGAGAGGAGCCGGCTCTCTCCGCCGGCGACGCTCTTCCGAGAACGGCAGGCCATTACCGGTCGCCCTCTCTCTCTCTTGCTTGCACCGCCGTCGCCGTACTCTGATATCTCAATACCCAGGCTATGGGCTCTCGGTTGCGCGCACACAATGCACTCGAGAGAGAGAGGGCCCTCCCGAGGTCCACCCACGGCGCGCGCGCTCGTCGTAGTCCCCCTTCCTCGACAAAACGACCTCGAGGCCCTTTCGCCGCGCGACTCTCGGCGCTTACATACACACCGGGAGTCGCCCTGCTCGAAAGAGAAGACGAGCGCGCGTGCGCATACACTTCCCCCGCGATAAGAAGCTCCCCCCACACCCTCACCCGGCAGCATTTATTTATCCATTTGTTTAAATCCAGTCATTTGCTCTCTCTTCTGCGCACTCCCCCTCGGCCTCAGGGCCGCGAGGTGCGAATTAAGCCGGTGCGATTAATCGATTTCGCTCTTCGCGGAGGGGCCTTCCATCTCTTTCTCCCTCGTCAGCTGCATACCCATATACTCGTGCCTATAGGTATGTGTGTCTGTGTAAAAGAGAGAGAGAGAGAGGTGTATTAATGAGGTGGCGACTAGCACTGATTTTACTCGGACGTCAGGCGCGATGATTGATGATCTCTCGCTTAAGCGATGTGTTGCGCGTTTAAGGTACAAGAGCTGTATGTACAGCGTATATACGCGTTGCGATAGAGAGAGAGAGCGCTAGTTCATATCGGGGAGAGATTTTAAAACAGCGGCGTATATAAGCGACGAAACACGTGTACGTAGATCTCTCGCGGCGGCGAGCTTTACAAAAGGTGGCGGGAGGGGGGGGGGCAGAAAGAGAAGGAGTAAAGATAGAGCGAGAGCCGGTCTTGTAACTGTACGATTTTCCAAGAGATGGCCCCTATATACCAACGTGTAAGTCTGTATGTTTATCTAACGCTAAGAGAGAATCGCAGAAAATTCCAGGGCGGAAGCATCTCTTATCCGCGTTAAAACAGCGCAGCAGCAGCAGCCTCAGCTATCTGTTCCTCCAATCTTCCCAACACACTCCCATTCTCTCTCTCTTTCTCTCTCTTAGAGCACACCGCTGAATTAAACATAAGTCGCGCTCGGGGCGCGAGAGAGCCGGAGGGCTAAAGTATGCTGGGCTCGGGGAAAAATCGGCGTGTGTATGCGCATTGCCCTCCCCCTGCGCAGATCCCAAAAAGTGTAATCCCGTCTTCTCTCTAGCGAAGACACACAAGCGCGAGAATTGTTTTCCCGCGAGAGAGTACATTTCGCGGCTTATTCGACTCTTTCCTTTGGATCTAGAATTTAATCGAGACGACGATGGAAAATGACGAATAGCGCGCGGCGCACACCAGCTCGGTATGGGAATTAAACATTTATACGCGAATCGCGTCTCTCTGTCTTCTCTCTTTGTATATATATATACGCGATTTGTCGGATTTGCGCGTTTTATAGGCGTGCATGCGTAAGCGCCGATTATTCGGGAATGCCAATTATTTTCGAAGCGAGTCTTGTTGTCCGCTGTCTCTCTCGAGACTTCGTAAATAACGATTCGTGTAACAATATTTAATAAGCGAGCGCTTGGGAAAACGCGCCGGCCGAGCGAAAGGATAATGCGTGTTAAAATGTCGAGGAACGTGTCGGTGTTTCGGATTGAGATGGTATACACAAAGCTACGAGGGATATGCGTACGCCCGGGACGATTTATTTGAACACGAGAGGCTTCGTTTTCTTATCCAATCCTAGTCGATTAGATATATATATATATTACAAGTTCGAAATAAATAGTTCGGCCGGTTCAGCCCCGATCCTCGCGAGACAGTCTATAAAGAACAAAGAGCTCAAAGAGTCCATCGTTCCGATTTCATTAGCGAGAGCGAGGCCACACGTACACACTCGCAAACGTGTCAATTAAGCCTCTGAAGACTGACCTAAGAAGAATCGGTCCGTCCATGCCGAAAGCTCGCCTTTCTCTCTCTTCCTCCTCGCGGCTTATTACTCTCCGCATCTTCTCGCTGTGTGTGTGTCGGCGAAGGTAACTCTCTCTCTCTCTCTCTCTCTTGCGCGCGCGCCTTCTTTTAATCAACGCCGCAATTGAATTATATACGAGGCAAAGTCTCGCCTAATGAATTCGCCGGGGCGTCGAGGGGGGGGGCTTATCAACCCAAGAGAGAGAGAGAGAGAGAGCTGCTATAGGCCCCGTGAAACAACGCAACAATTAGTCTCTCTCTTTCTCTCTTTGGCGCACGAGTGAGGGATAATTAAAAACAGCCGTTAATGCATTCGCACCTTTAATGGAATTGCCATGATGGATGAGCAGCGCGGCGATATATGGAAATATCGGACGAAACGCGTGGATTTATGTGACGAGGTATGGGGATGGGGGAGTGGGGAGTTTGAGTGCTTTATGGAGCCCGCTGCGGATAGAAACTTGATTGCCATTGTTGTAACTAGGATTTTTGTGGCTAACGGATTTTTGTATCGTCGCTGTACAACTCTCGTGGGAATTAAATTATCGTTTTGCTTACGGGCGAGGTTATGGGCTTAATTGATTTTTGAGGCTTTTATATATATATACACGCGGTTATTTTGGGAATGTAGATTCTTAGGAGTTTGCGGGTGTAATGGCGATTGCGTGACGAGCGACCATTTCTGTTTTGTCGGAATTGATATAGGAAACTCGGGGAATTCTTTTCTTTTTACGCGTTTCCAAGTGGAAACAGACGTGCGTGGTCAGACGAGCGATTATCGACGTAGCAGGCGTAATTTTTATTTATTTACTTTCTCTTTATTTATGACTAACGTTTTCCAATGTTATTTATCAATTTCGGTTCTTTTCAATTTATTATCTTTATATGACACGCTTTTTTTCCCGATTCTCGGTAAACTGATTTACGAGTTTCAAAACAGTCGGCACATATAGAGAGACGAGAGAATTACAAACCGCCAATTTTCCAACGAGAATCGAACCGTATGAAATCTATTAAAAAAATACATCGAATATAGCATAGTTAATTTTTCATTGCACTACGCCACTCCTGGAATTAATAATTCCAAGCCAGCAGATTAGCAAACATTCCGGAACGTAGTAAAGCGCGAGGATCGAATTCTTTGAAAACTTTACAGTTAAGACCACGTCTCTCGATATTAAAACGCTAACGATTTATTTATGCGCCATCTACTTAGACCACGTTGGGCGTGTACGAGCGCTTTGGAAAATATAGTTGTTTCGCGTTCCGTTTAAATACTATAAAAGTCGCGTGTAGGGCATAAAGGAGCCCCAAAGGAAATAAAACGAGACAGTTGCGGCTAGTTGACCGAAGCAAAGCCCGAGCCGGAATGAAGCGTCACGGTAAGAAACGGTACACAGAGCTTAGTTGGCTCTCTTACTATCCCCCCCCCCCCTTTTACAGCGTCCATTTTAACAGTGAGGCGATGGCAGTAAAGCCTCCCAACGAGAGGAGGTTCCGATGCTTGAATATCGCGAACGAGACGGCTGGCTAAGCTTTCGGGTCTAACTTTTCTAAATATCGCGACGGTGTAAACGCAGTTCTCCGACACTCGCACGACTTTTCCTCCAGAGGTGTAAGGCGAGAACGACGATTGTAGCTTGTGAAAAAAATAAAAGAACGGCATGTCCGTGCTAATTTGAAACTCGTCAGGGTAATAGCAGCTCGAATACGTGTTGCACGTGAAAAGTGCTCTCGGGCCAAAAGGACAAGCGGATTTTTCCCCTCCTGCGCGCATATGCAGAGCCGGATAGATTTACGCCGGAGCGATATATATCGCATTTGTCAAAAACTGCTGAATGCTGCTTTATGAACTTGGTAAAACGAGCGATGGAAAGGAGGGGGAGGGGGAGGGGGCTTTCGACAAGGCCTGAAAAAGATAGATCGCAGGCTTCTATATACATCAGCGTCCGCGAATTCATAAATTAAGCGAGTCCGCGCGCGAGCGAGAACGAGAGAGCTTGCACAATGCGCTCTCGGCCCGGGTAATTCAATTTATAAAGGGCGTTCGAAAATAACGAACGAACGCGAATAGTCGCCGCGGCGGCGCAGGTTCGAAATATTTTATTCGAGATATGGGCGCGAGCGGGCGCGGTTTGACAAGAGCTCGGATAGCAAAAGTGACCAGATAAACATCGAAATAATAATTGCATCTCCCTCCGGTCGTACAGACACACGTACACACTGACGCTGCGCCAGACGGACTTGTGGGCCGTGCCCCCAAGGTGAAGCGATAAATTTATCGGACTTGTCGTCGTTTTTCTTTTTTTTTTTTATTCTTTTCGGTTTTGCCGTTTCGAATTTTGTTTTTCGATTTCATTGTTATAATACCAATCCGTCACAGGCGCTGAAGATTTATTATCTACGAGATATATATACGTGGTGTTGCAGAGGAGATTGAGAAATTAATATAATGTAATTATAACGTGGAGACTTGGTTGTGCTCGTAAAAAAAAAGAGATCGAGATCGGTTTCCTTTTTTTTTTATTCTCTCGTTTACAATGTAATAAGCTTTTTATGCGAAAGGTATGGATTTAGTCGAGGGGATTACGCGGGCTTAATGCTATTGTAAATTTTCGTTGGGTACAATAAAGGAAAAGAAATTAAACGACTCATTGGGGACTTACTTTTCGTGCGTTTACACGCGCAAAGTCATTCGACCTTCAGGACATTAGGTTTTGGAAAAAGAAAACGCTTCTCCGTGGCGCACGAGGTGTGTGCGCAGATGCTCGGGCAGTACCCGTAAAAGCATATATCAATTTAGAATACCAAAGACATTATTTGCCGGTGTCCAATACAATCGCAATCACGTGTACACAGGCTCGCAAGCATAACTTGCGAGCTGCTGCTGCTGCTGCCGGCTGCAGAATTTACAATTTCGTTTTCCAACGTCTTAACGATCGTCGCTGAGAGTTAAAGAAATAGCAAACACAAGTGGAAATCCGGAAATAAATTATCGGCGAACAAGTGAGAGGGCAGTGATCTGCTGGATCGACGAGGAAAAAAAAATAAAGAGGGAGCGAGAGAGAAAACACAAAAAAAAAATACGCGCGAGAGAGCCGCGCGCGCGCGCGACGGTAATTTATTAAATCTCCCGAGCGATAAGTTTCAAGGTGAGCGCTGTACAACTTTTTCGCATTGTAGCCGGCGAATTTTTTTCCTCCTGTAAATGCCGTTTTGCGTCGTCGAAAGCCCCCACTCCTCCTTTGCCCGCGCTCCGAACGAATTTTTCCAGCTACTCATTTCGATGGGCTTTAGCCAGAGCCCCCCCCCCCCCCCCCCCCCCCCCCCCCCCCCCCCCCCCCGCCCCCCCCCGCCCCCCCCCGCCCCCCCACACCACACCCCGAAAGCGAGAGAAAAACAAGCGACAATTTTTTTGTCAGAAATTTTAAAATCGCCAGTTTAAATTCGCCGATTATTCTCCCATCCCAAGAGGAAAATGTAAAAGCCGCGAGTACGGCGTAATAAAAGGCATTTTTCCAAGCCAACGCGCGAATAAGGAATAGCCGGTTCGGCAATTAAACGCGTGTTGTTGTTCTCTGCTGTGCTCCCGCGGAACAAAAGAGCGCAGCATCGGCTACATGTAAATACGCGAAATAACGCCTCTCACTCTCTTCTCTCGGCGTTTCAATCTTGCCCTTTAAGGAAAATCTCAACGGCGTTGAGAGTTTGAAAGGCAAGAATGACGATGGGGACTCCGATCCCATACGTATACCACACACTCGGGGGGTCCGATAAGCATCTCGACGAGCGAGAGAAAGAGAGTGTCAGCTCAAAGCAACTCTCTCTCTCTCGCCCTCGTAAAACTACCTGACCGAGGCCCGCACACGTATATAAGCTTTCGGGGGGGCATTAGCGATTTTTGTGCTCCGGCGATCCCTCGGTCATTACATGACTAAGCAGCGGCTCTTGGCGAGAGAGAACCAGCGAAACCAGTCGCCTTTCCCCGCGGCGTCTCTCTCTCTCTCCGCACATGCGTCTTTCACCCGCAAAGTAGAGAGAGAGAAGGGGGTCGCGGCCTTCAAGGCCGACTGTATACGAGCGGTGTGTACCCTCGCACGCACGCACCGCCG
Source organism: Anagyrus pseudococci (assembly GCA_030522585.1). NCBI lineage: Eukaryota > Metazoa > Arthropoda > Insecta > Hymenoptera > Encyrtidae > Anagyrus > Anagyrus pseudococci. Next base: position 21,372 of record JAPYYQ010002314.1, read on the forward strand.
CCCATACACGCCGTCGGGTTTTCCAAATCGCCGGACCGCAGAGAGACTTCCTATCTCCGTCTCGCTCTACCGTACGGCGAACGGGACGGCACGCACGCATACGTGTGTCTTGCGTTATAGCTGTCGGGACTCTGTGTGTGTGTATATATACACGGCGCACGCGGCAAAAGATGCCGACGTGGTCTCTCCTTTCGCAACTCGATCGCGATCCCTATACTGCCATTCCCAATTCTTTTTATTCTACAGATAGCTTTTTTGTTTTGCCCCCGCTTCTCTCTCATGGGTTCGTTATTTTTATCTTGATTTTCATGCGAATATATAAATTTCTGGCTCGTTTTTTATTATTTTTTTTTCAACTGGTGTAAAATGAGATTGACACGACTTTTTGTTCGATTCAGTGAGTAGAGAACGATTGGGATATATTTGTGTGCGAATATAGCTCGAGGCTTTTGTTTCAAATGAGTCTCGTTTATTTTTTTTTGTGGGGTTTTTTGGGGTTCGAGTGATAGTGATAGCAGCGATTCGTAATGGGGAATCGGATTAGTTTAACGCGGAAGTGAAAGAAAAAATATTTGAGGATTACCCAATTTTGATCTGCGATTACAATCATAATTAATGGATTATTGTGCTTTATTCATCAGAGCTGAATATTTAACCATGTAAATATTTACGTCGTGCGAGAGAATCGGTAAGTTCCAATGAGCCAATGTAATAGCATTTGAGAAGTTGGCTCGATTTTAAAATTTCAGCGTTGAAGATACAACGCGAACTGTTTTATTATATTGTAAAATAAAATACTAAACATGTGTAGACGATAACAATCTATTGTGGCAAATAAAAAAAAATAATGCATACACAAGATAAAAATCGAAAGTCAAAAAAACCAGGAAACCATTTCTACGTAACGTGCATTCGAAATTTCCCCGAAAAAAAAGCAAAAGTATAGATATCTCCAAAAAAGCTTACCTAATAAAGAAATAATGCGATTAAAAAGCCTAGAGAACGGGAAGTCGGAGAACAAAAGCATCTTTCTCTTACGCGATGTAGAGCCCGAGAGAATATCGGTAGAGAGAGGAGAAAAAAAAGGTCGATGACGTTGGCGCGAGAAAAAAGGAAGACGAAGAGAGAAAAAGCGAGAAAGAGAGAGAGAAGCGAGAGCGTCTCAAGGTGAGTCGCGTTAGCGAATTAAAAAGGGAAAGAGGAGAAAAGAAGTGTGTATACACCGGCGAACTTTCGATTGCACCGTCTCTCTCTTTCTCACTTCTTCTTCTTTATGCGCTTCTCCTTCTCCGGTAGACGCAAGCGCCTTTGTGCTCTCGGGCCCTGTGGCGGATGACGAATTCGGGCTAACAGTAAAGACCAATGTAACGTTATATTAGAGGCATTTTCGTATGCCGATACGATCATGTGGGAGTTTAAGTATTACTTGAGCGTTTAAAATGGAAAAATCGCGAGATGGTAGAATTAGAATTCCTCCCCACCAACTTTTTTTTTATTATTGCCGAGTAATCGTGACTATTGTACTCCTCATCAATGAGTTTCAAAAAAACATTTCGGGTCTCGATGAAAAATTGTTTTATTTTCGGCAGTGATAACGGCTTTTGCCGTTTTGCTTTCTCAAAAAGAAAGCTTTGTTATGGTGAAAAATTTCGATCGAGTAATTTTGTGTTTTTGTAAATTGGATGTCCCTGAATAAAAAAATAGTGTTTTTAGAAAAAGTCTGTATGGTTTATGCTTGGAGTTTTGTAGAGTTTTTTGTATAGGTACTAAACTATTCACATGAATTTTTTATATTTGTGATATTTTTGTTTTTGACTTGATATGATTCTGACGGGATTCGAACCCACGACCCCTAGGACAGCAATGTATGCGACAGAGGGTTATGAATACTAACCGCTCGACTATCAATGCCCCATATGTATTTATACATGTATATATAGAAAATATTTGTTGATATCAATGTGTAAACCTGAAAAACAATTTATTATTCCTGTACTTATGTAATAAACACTGTTACGTACTATTGTAATGTTTTGAGACCCTACGACATAAGATGAACCACAACAATAGTGCATTATTTATTAAAAGTAATGCTTATTTTTAAATATTTAAGTGTGTATTCTAAAAAACAAGGCAGCGTTAGGGTCTAAAATTTAAGGGTTTTTCATTTGGTATGATAACAAGTCACCATACCAAATCTGATCAAAATCCATGACCCGAAGGTCTGACGTTTGCCTTGTAAGAAAAAAATTGATTTATGTAATCTTTTTCAGAGGTTACTCCCTAAAGGCGCAGGCTTTCAGTCTATTTGTAGTATAAGTATAGGAGGTTCTGTAACAACAGTCTACCTGAGATCTGAACGTAAGCCTTTGGTCTGCGGCGGGAAATCTGCGCTTACAACCTGCTTGCGGTCAAAACACAGGCCTGTCTATATATATTTACATATAAGTATGTGGTTCACTGACAGAAAAATTTACTAGAATCAAGAAAATATATTTACTAAAAAATAATTATTTTAATTTAAAAAAAAATTACTCTAGATCGTTCATTTAATTGGAAAATAAATAGTAAAAAATTCTTATTAGATTTTAAGTATTATCAAATTTCACAATTTTAAAATAAAATTTGAAAATATAAATTTAAAATAATTTTTACGTAGAACATTTTTTTAATGAAATGGATTAGAAGTT